>PVJL010014346.1:0-28394 GCA_004026885.1 Lyroderma lyra | reverse complement strand
GTGTGTGTGTGTGTGTGTGTGTGTGTGTGTGTGTCTTTAGAAAGAACCATTTGACATTTTGGAAAGGTTTTTGTTGTCTTTCTGCTTGCAATAAACTGAATATTTGTGTACCCCCCCAAAAAAGATTCCTAAGTGGAAGCCTTAGTCCCAATGTGACCGTACCTGAAGGTGGGTCTTTGGGAGGTGACTAGGCCATGAGGGCGGAGCCCGCACGGTGAGCCTTCTGCTCCACGACAAGGGGCCTCAGGGCCGGCTGGCGCTACCTCAGCCACGTGAGGCCACCAAGCGGTCTTGCACCTGTGACCGGGCCTGTCCCGGAACCGCCACGCTGGCCGCAGGCTCTGGGGCTGCCAGCCTCCAAAAGTGTGAGAAGGAAGTGGCTGTCATTTCAACCACCCAGGCAATGGGATTTCGTTGTAGTAGCTCAAGCCAACTAAGACACTGCCACAGGCTCCAGTATTACCCTATTTATAGCCATCTTACCTTCAGTATTATCTTCAATATTATCACCAGCATTATCAATAAGTGGGCTCCAGTGGTGGACTACCAGAGCTCACGCAGGAATGATCCAAATCAGAGGCTTCAAGGACAGTGACAGCCCCGCAATGAATCGTCTCGCCCCTATGGCACTAGGCGGGTGCCTGAGCATTGGCCGTAAAATCACAAGGGCGTGTAGAGGGACGCCCCTGGAGCATCGCAGGTCTTACGTCTCCTAAGACTACGTTTAATTAGCTCCCTAAAATTGGTGAGTCACTGTCATTTAAGTCATTGAGTGCTTGAGGAAAGGAGGGACACTGTGAAGGAAAGGGACCTTCCAGCTGGCCTCTCACTTTGTCGGGGCCAGAGCTCTGGAGCAGAGACAACGGTGATGTACGTCCTCGTGATTCTCCAGAGAAGTGAACAAGACTGTGACCCCTCAGGGTGAGGAGATAGTGTCCTGGGTTCACAGGGCACAGAACTAAGCCAGCCGAGACAGATTGCTGACCTCGTTTTCTGCCTACTCAACAGAAAAAGTAATTTACTATGTTCTCCCAAATTAATCTTCTAAGTCGTTATAAAAATAAACCTCACGCAAGCAGATCATCAATGCAAGGACAAAATTAATTGGATGAGAAAGAGGTCCTCAAGATTATAACAAAGAAATAAAAGTCAATATACTAGAAGCAGCAAAAGATTATATATATATATATATATATATATATATATATATATATATATATGCACGTTCTCTTATAACCCCAGCTCCTAATCGATGCCAGTGAACACATAGAGCATTTTGCACCCATTAGCTAGTTAATGCTCAATAAATCCTTTTCAGAGACAACCATCCCCACGAACCCCGCGCTCCTGCCCACGTGGAGATGAGGCAAGGCGTTCAAAAGATTCTCTTAAAATGATAAGGAATGGAAATTAAATCGAACACTTCTTTGTCTGCCTGCTCATGGAAAATTTAGATTTTAATTTTAGGATGTTTTCTAAAACTGGACTTTCCCAGAGCTTACTTTTACAAAATAATAAAAATTGACTCCAATTGGTAAAACCTCAAGCCCCCAGGAAATAAGCTGTTTAACGACAATGCAAAGAATTTCACGGAATATCGAGTTCTAATGGCTTTATATCTATGCCTCCTTTTGGTGAAACTAATAATAAACCAGTTGCTGGACAACGCAATCGAGTAAATAATTTTTCTACTTTCTTGCTCGTTCTCTTCCCCAATAATAAAGCGTAGCCTTTAAAATCAATGATACCATCACTTTAAATGAACCGATAGCTACTAGGAGCAGCAGTCATAACAGGTGCACACGAGGCATGGCTTAGAGCAGCGGTTCTCAACCTGTGGGTCGCGACCCCTTTGGGGGTCGAATGACCCTTTCACAGGGGTCACCTAAGACCATTGGAAAACACCTATCAGATATTTACATGACGACTCATAACAGCAGCAAAATGACAGCTATGAAGTAGCAATGACAATAACGTTATGGGGGTCACCACAGCGTGAGGAGCTGGATTAGAGGGCGCGGCGTGAGGAAGGCTGAGACCTGCTGTCTTAGCGGGTCAAGATTTCCCCTCACTTAAGCACGAATACCGTCAGATGATACTTACTAACTATCTATTATGCAAAGTGTATAGAGTTATGTAAATCATGTAAAGGTATCCACCTCTGGGCTACCAAATTTAGTTTCTAGCCTGCCATAAATTTTACATTAGATTCTATTTCATTTCAAAGAAGTAATACAGTCACATGATTCAAAAATACAAAATCTAAAAAATATGTGTTAAAAGTGTCCCTTCAACCCTGTCCCCAATTCACCCAATTCCCAGCACCATCTTGGATCCCAACATGTCCCTTCGGATCCTACCAAAGTTTCTTTTTGCATATCCGCTATTGACTGAATTTTAATAAATGCTTCCCTGCTTAAAAAGCCAGTGTAAAACAGATAATAAAGCAATATTGCAAGAAGAGCAAAAACTAATTTGATAACAAAGCATTCTTTTTGTAAAAAGTAGATAAAACTTTTCCACACCATTTTTTCTTCTTTCCTTAATGAAGCTGAGGCTTTACAATTCTTACGTCCCAAGCCTTCATTTCTAACTAGTAGTTCAATAAAGAAACCCACCCACTTGTCTCCAATAGGAAAGGTAGAACTGGGCCAAGATTTGGTGAGTCAGACCTGAGGGGCGACTTCTTTTCTGGCTAACAAGCACGCAGAAAAGAAACGTGCGATGTTATTCTCCATTCTAATGCTGGTGGTTCACAGGGACGCTCATTAATTTCAGGGTGAGACCTTATCAGACAGGAAAAGTCCTTTGAGACTTCATCTCAAAATAGAGTTCCGACTTTTACCGGCCACACTAGTAACTGAGATGGCAGCTGCAGACAGGAAAAGAAATTACTGGTAATTATCACCAAGCCGATGGAAGAAGCAGAACTGTCATGAAAAGAAGGCAGGACGGTTTCATACCTCACTGTCAGTACGTTTGTATTGGGCATTGATTTGATGTCTTGTATTTGCTTAAGCCCTACTCTTCAAATAGACACTGCCCCTGATTTCCCAAGAATTTCAATCTAGATAAATGCATGGAAAACAACTCAAATCAGTACAGAACTCTGATTACAACTTGTCAAAGTTAAACCATGCGCCATCAGGCCGTTGCTGTTTCCTCAATCAGGGATTGTATTAGTTGGCTATTGCTTTAATAACCTTATGCAACAAAGCACCCTCAAATTCAGTGGCTAACAACGGCATTTGTTGCTTTTCTTATGTTTTGCAGTTGGTGAGGATGACTCAGTGTAGGTTGTCAGTGAGCTGAGCTTGGCTCTAGCCTGCAGGTTAAATTCAGGTCTGTGCCATCAATCTTCTCCCTTGTCCTTGGGCCAGTGTCAACACAGAACATATACCAGGTCTATCCAGAAAGTATCCAGCCAAGAGGCAAGCATAGTTATACTGACAATGGCTGGACTTTTTCCCAAACAGACCTTGTACTTCTCAGAGGGATTGGCAGAAACACAAGGAAGCAAGGCAAGATAACTGCAGCATGTTTAAGCCTCAGCTTGTTTCACACCTCACTGGATACTACAAGTCATATGGCCAAGGCCCAAATCAATGGGGCAGGAAAATAGGTTGTGCCCACAGTGAGAGGACACGGTGAAGTTTCATGGCAAAGGGTATAGGTGCATAACTGTTAACAAGATAGTGAAGAATTGCAGGCCCTATTCTAAAACCTACCACAGTGGTAAATAAAATACACATCATATCTTCAAAGCTTATGCAAATATAGATGATGCACTGTAGAATTGTGTACCTGGAACCTGTCTCATTTTTGCTAACCAATGTCACCCCAATAAGTTTAACAATAAAAAACAGAGTCTTTGACCAAAGTGCTGGCGTACCTAGACTGCCTAGCTATAGAAAACTACCAAGAATTGCATATAGGAAACCAGATTCAGGCTAAGCGATACGTTGGTCTGTAAATATATTTAGGCATTCGCACTTCGAAAAACTTCCAAAAACAGTTGCTGTTGCTCTTTACTGTTGCTGTTTTTTCTGCTGCTATCGCTTTGTTTGGTGACTTTCCTGAACTTGCTATTTAAAGTCCATTTTCTTAGTCATGTGTAGCCACTAAAGTCTCCATCTGGTTGGTTTCATGGACAGCTAATGATTAGACAGTGATTTCCTCTACTTTCTGGAACCAATAAGTCTCCTGAATTTTGCCAAGGGGCTCTGTGTGTGTGCGTTGGGGCATTCTTCAGGTAGACAGTCTACAACTCTGTCTTAGCCTTCACTTCCTGCTTGCAAAGAGCCTCCAAGTAATCCAGAGGTGAGAATTTCAGGGCTTCTCAGGTGTATTCTGAGCATGCACATAGCCCTACACATGGACATGAGTGTCCAGGTTCCCTGAAATATGTTGGAGCTTTTCAAAGCCCTGATAGACATGTAGTTCCTCAACTTTTCCCTTAATTTTGGGGGGTTGGGGGGGTGGATCAGTTCGTTGTTTGCCCCACTGTCATCACCACCATAGGTATTTGAGATATTAAATAATTATACTTGGTTATTGACAAACACCGAAAAGGATGGCCAAGGTCCCTGCAATATCTCAGCATTATTTAAACTGCAACGACTCCCCCACCGTTTCCACAAAAGGGCCTGTAGCCCTCGGGCGCTGTACTGGGAAAAGAAGAGTGCCCAGGCATTGGACACGAAGTCCGAGAGAAAAACTTTACGCTTGTGGGTAGAACCTAGCTGCATGAATGTTGCGATTCCTCCCAATTAACCTAACTGAGCCAACAGTAATCAGATCCTGCTCCTCTGATTGGAGTAGTCATTCCCTCTGATGTAACAGCCTTAGGGGACCAGCCAGGATCAAGCCTGATTCTATAAATATGTGGGGGGTGGGGGTTACAGTGAGTGATGGAGTCCAGCCAAAGTCTTCTGCTAGGCACTCGATTTGGTGGTTCTGATGACACTCTGGGTCCCAATTTCAACCTAATGACTTTACCATACCAAGAATTTAAGCAACAGACACAGGAAAGCCTCTGTAGCTGAACCTGGAATCACTACTATTAAGCCGCTCCTCACTTAACAACCTACCTGTTTAACAACCGCTCGAACCTACGACCAGTTCTCCAGAGCTAAAAAGCCCCTCTGCCTGTGTGAGTTTTGGAAATTCCCTTTCTCAGTCTTTGTCTCCACAGTCAGTATTCACTACACGAAGCGTTTGCAATCATGCAAGACTCCATACTTTGTTTATACGTGTGGTATCACATGATAGCTATTGAAAAACACACCACAGCATATTTAAACCGTAACAATTCTCCTACCCTATGGCGCCACAACACGCCACAAGCCATCTGCCTTTAAGCTCCTCACTTATTGACCAATTCACTTAACAACCTAGTCACGGGAAGCTATTTCAGTCATTAAGTGCGGAGTGCCTGTACTGCACTACTGCAGCCATCTCCAGCCACACTCCTTCGAAGAGAGGACTTCTAAACCATGCCAATAGCTTACCTTGGCCCAGGAGCAAGTGATAGGAGAATTGGCAACTCATGTCTTTTCCTTTTCTGTCCAGAATATCCCAAAATATTCCTCTTTACTTAAAAAAGAACTTTGAAGTAGTTGGTCATAACATTTTAAACATACACTAGGGAGAATTTAGATAAGTCTGACTTGAATTTCAAAAGCGAGTCTTTAAGCAATTTATTCTACTAATTGAATGAAATTTAAACTCTATTGGATTAATTTGATCGTATAGCATACAAGAAGAGAAATTAGGACTTAGACGTCAAACAGATTTATTTTTACATTACTAATTGCTCATCACCTTTGAAATTCATCCAGAAAGTTTTCATATAGTAATGAGAACATGGTCTGTGTTTGGGAAATAGTTAAGGTTTGAACAGGTGGAGAAAAGATGGAAGATATTATATGAGCAAATTTAGAGTCAGGGAAGTAAGTCATCTTTGGACCACTGGCTAAGGATGAGGCATAATTGATCAAAGATGAGATTCAGCAAGAAAACTTTTTTATACACTTGCTTAGTGTTAATTAAAGAAAATACAGTACCCTATTTAATTTCATTTAACCCTTACAGCTAAAGTGGGAAATGTCATCTCTCCCTTAAAAGATAAGGAAAATGGAATGCTAAGAGGCCAACTAGCAAGTTCAAAATCACACAACCAGCTTGACGGGGTATGAGATAAAACCCCGGTCAAGCAGCCGAAGCTGCCCCCAGGCAGCCTCCATGACATGAAAATCGGGGGAGAAATCCACAGAGCAAATTAAGGGCCACGTAACAGACCTCGCCCAGTGGTAGACAAAGAGAGCAAAGCCCACTTTGGTGTTCCAGGAGCACGCACTCCTGTGATGAGTGGTTTTGACAGAAAACAGCGTGGCTAGTTGGAAGGGAAAGGTGGTCCTCGGTGGGGAGGACTTCGCCAGAACCAGGTGCCCCGCCTGTCTCCTCGCCTCGCCCTGTTCTCTTTCTACTGAAACCACGGAGCCCACAGGCCACAGACGCATTTTATTTCTCCACGACTGCCGTTTGTGTGCTTCAACCAAGCTAGAGATACCTTGGAACTGTGTCTTTTGCCTTCACTTCCTAACCGCCTTTCGTTGGGAAGCCTTTCCAGCACAAGTTATTGGGCATAAATTTTTAAATATCATATTACAGGCGAGCAACTTCTATGTCTTAAGAGGCATCGTATTGGGTCTCTAGGCGTAGATGGTCCCCTGAACATTTGAAACACATTTGTGTGCAATAGAACCAAAAGGACGTCCCCATGTTCACTGCGGCATTAGTTCCAATAAATAGCCAAGAAGTAGAAGCAATCCAAATGTCTGTTGTTAGACGAGTGAACAAAGAAAATTGGGCTATACATACAATGGAATGTTACTCACCCGAAGAAGGAAACTCTATCGTGTGCTACCACGTGGATGGACACCGAGGACGTTATGCTCAGTGACATGAGTCAGTCACAAAAAGACAGACACAGTATGCTTCCATTTATACGAGGCATTGAAAGCAGCCAAACTCACGGAAGTGACAAGCAGAATGATGGTGGCCAGGAGCCAGACAGATGGGGACATGGGGAGATGTCGTTTGCAGTACAACGTATCGGGCAGAGGGTCTCAGTCTTGCAAGGTGAAGACGTTCTGCAGGCCTGTGGCACAGCACCGTGAATACACGTAGCGCTACTGAACAGGACACTCGAAAATGATAAGGGTGGTAAGGCTCACGCTGTGGGGTGTTTACATCATTCAAAACTCTTTAAGATTAACACGGAAAAAACTTCAATAACAGCAGCAAATTCTTGAATAGCTATTTGATGAATAAACATTATGCCAAACGGGATAATAAAAAATTCTTAAGCAGAAAATAAAAATAACTGCAGTAGACTCTCCATTATCCAGAACTCCAGCAACTAGCGAAATTCTTGATGGTTGTTTGAGATTTTGCGTGAGAGTGCTGACTGAGTGGGTGCCGGTTAACGGAGAGTCTACCTACATGTGTCCGGCACCTGCCCATCCCCGTGGGTGCCGGTTAACAGAGAGTCTACTGTAATCGTAAAAGCGAACCCAAAGAGCTGCTGATGGAGCAGAGTTTTGTCCCTCCCTTGGTTCCAGGAAGGAAGCAGATGACAAGGAAGCAGATGACAACCTCAAGTTCGGGGAGGGCAGAAAGGACAGGTCCCCGTCAGAGGTTAAGCACCGCTGTGCTCACTGATGTGTCGATCCAGCCCTACACACTCGTGTGTGCTTTCCTCTCCCTAGACCCTGGGCCGGAAAGCAGACATGACGGATGCTCTTGTCACACCGGGAGCTGATAACTGTCACGCGCCCCCTCCCGTCCCCACGGTAATTTCCTTTAGGACTGTGGCTTGCTCCCGGCTGAGTTGGGAGAGAGCCTTTCTTGTCAAACCTAGGGGAAAAGGGAGAGAGGAAACGTGGATTTGTGAGTCCAGTTTAAATGAAGAGGTAGCCCTTGCCCTGGAAATGTTAAATTAGAGGTTGTGATTCCGGCTGTGGGTCTTGCTCGAGCTACTCCGCTTTCTCTAAAAAGTGGGACTTGGCAGAGAAACAGGACCCCAATCTTTACTAAAGCACGTTCGAGGGAAACCGTTCCAGAGCTCTTGTCAGATTAACGAGACACGGCCTGAAGGTGCCTTTACTTCCCAGAACGCGTCTCTCGGCGCCCGAGGCTTCCGGCATTCCTAACAGTGCACGTGGCCTTTCCGGAGGGCTGTGTGAGCTCAGGTAGCAGAGGAGCACGCGCAGGGCCTGTCTGGCTAATCAGGAAGCAACCGGGAACGTCATGGAGGCCGTCACCCACGGGATCAGGCTAACACAAGCCTCGGAGACGATCGATCGAGCTCGTTAAAACACTCAGGGCAGCTCTGACAGCCAGCGCAAACGGCAAAGTGGGGAAGACAAGGGGACTTGGATTCCGGATTCTGAAAGCAGCCGATCGAGGGGTGTTTAACATGAATAAATGCTTACAATTCCATGTTTCGATGCCACTATCGAGAGGTCCCAGCAATGTTAACAAACTCGGAGGCGACGTGATTGAGGGTCCCTGCAATCCAATAACATCGTAAGGGCCTCTGCTTCCAAACCCCAACAGAGCCCGTGGACTCAGGAAACGCCAGCTTGCCGGCGCTGATCCTCTGAGAAGCACCAACTGCAGACTGAAGGGCTAATTTCATGAAGTTCAGAGAGTCTGTCCAGGGAGCGCCAGTGGGCACCATCTTGATCTCTCTGAGAAACAGAATTAGGCCGCGAGCCTCATCCGGAGAGAAAACATTCCCACGAGACGACCTGTCCTGCCCTTTCCGAAAGCTCTTGTCCTGTTTCCGAGTTTCACGGTTCTTAACTCAGTGTGCACATTAAACATCCATGTCAAAGCTGAGTTCCTAGAGGGGGAAGAGCTCGTTGCTTCAGCTCTCCTCCGGCCCTGGCCTGTGGTTGCACAATGCAAAGTTAAAGGCGCCACCGAAAACCCAGGCGGAGGTGGTGTTGTAACTGCCTTCGGACAGTGCACAGAAGGCCGCCTTCGTAACGGTCATTTTCATTAGAATCACGTGACAGGCTACGCACCCCACACAATAAGACAAGGCTCACCTGCCGTTGACCACTCTTTTTGAATTTCCCAGCGTGCACAGCTGCCCCTCAGGTGACCAGAACACCTCACAGGCAAACCAGCTCCGCAGAAAGGGGCGCTCCAATGGGCAGAAAGCACAGTGTCTGGGCTGCAGGAATCATCCTCTCAATTTAAACAACAACAACAACAACAACAACAATCACTTGCCCAAACCTCAGCATTATCCCCAGGACCACAATTCCAACTCCACAATACGTTCTGAGCCCCAAAATAAGAGAAAAGCAGCAAGAGCTCTCTTTCCGGAGCACACAAGGTCACTGGAGACCGCAGGGAAGGCCACGGCAGGAAGGTGGGGCAGCCTGCGTGTGGGCGGGGACGTGCGGACGTGTCACGCTCAGCACGTGCCGGGCATTTGTGAGGGTTCCTGACAAACCTGAACAGTTCTAAACTGTCACACGAGTTTGAGTTCTCATTTATCATTTTTAAAAACTCCAAGCGCCGTACTATGACTCCGGGGTGAGATGTAACTTCCTACGGCAGAACCAAGGCAGTGAGCAACGCCGGGGCGTCATTAGGACCCTGAGAGGTGGAACTTCAGAATAATTGTACGTCGTTATTTTATCCTTTTTATAGGGCACTTCAGATAAGACATTTTAAACAACAGAATGGTTTAAGGTTTACTCATAAATGTAAACGTTTCAAGAGGAATAATGGAAATAGAGTAACTTACCAAAAAGCGTAAATTATTAGCCAAGCATATGAAGGTGCGAGACTGATGCAAGTAATGGCTGAGGTGTGTTCTGTCGCTTCTACCCCAAGGTCTTCGCATCGGCTGCTCCGCTCTCCGGTCACCTGTCTCTAGTATCTGTCTGCATCTCCGCTCTCCGGTCACCTGTCTCTAGTATCTATCTGCATCTCCGCTCTCTGGTCACCTGTCTCTAGTATCTATCTGCATCTCCGCTCTCTGGTCACCTGTCTCTAGTATCTATCTGCATCTCCGCTCTCTGGTCGTCTGTCTCTAGTATCTGTCTGCATCTCCGCTCTCTGGTCACCTGTCTCTAGTATCTAACTGCATCTCCGCTCTCTGGTCACCTGTCTCTAGTATCTGTCTGCATCTCCGCTCTCTGGTCACCTGTCTCTAGTATCTATCTGCATCTCCGCTCTCTGGTCACCTGTCTCTAGTATCTATCTGCATCTCCGCTCTCTGGTCACCTGTCTCTAGTATCTATCTGCATCTCCGCTCTCTGGTCACCTGTCTCTAGTATCTATCTGCATCTCCGCTCTCTGGTCACCTGTCTCTAGTATCTGTCTGAATCTCCGCTCTCTGGTCGTCTGTCTCTAATATCTATCTGCATCTCAGCTCTCTGGTCACCTGTCTCTAGTATCTATCTGCATCTCCGCTATCTGGTCACCTGTCTCTAGTATCTATCTGCATCTCCGCTCTCTAGTCGTCTGTCTCTAGTATCTATCTGCACGTTCCCTCTTTTAATGTGAAAAAGACACACGCACCCCTATGTTCACTGCAGCATTGTTTACGATAGCCAAGATATGGAAGCAACCCAAGTGCCCATCAATAGACGATTGTATAAAGAATTTATATATAGATGATGGAATATGAAAGAATAAAATCTTACCATCTGCAACAACATGGATGGACCTAGAGGATATTATACTAAGTGAAATAAGTCCGACTGAGAAAGACACATACCACATGATCTCACTTACGTGGGGCATCTAAAGAAGAGAATAAATGAACAAACAAAACAGAAACAGACTCATAGGTACCGAGAACAAACTGATGGTTGCCAGAGGGGCGGGTGGTTGGGGAGCTGGGGGACAGGTGAAGAAAGTGAGACGTGCACATTGGTAGTTACAGCATAGTCACGGGGATGTGAAGTCCGGCACAGAGAATACAGTCAATAATGTTGCAACAAGTGAGTATAGTGCGAGGTGGGTACCAGTCTAACTGGGGAATCACGGCGTGAATTATATACGTGTCTAACCACTATGCTGTACACCTGACACTCATAGAAATTAATATTGAATAAAATCAAAATTTAAAAAAGAAACATGTATAATCAGTTGACCTTAAGTGACGATTATCCTCGATAATGTGAGTGGGCTGCATCCAAGCAGCTGAAGGTCTTAAGAGCAAACTGAGGTTCCCCAGGGAAGAAAGGCTTCCCCTCTAAACTGTAACATCAAAGCCCTGTCTGAGCTGCCAGCCTGCCCACTTGCCTGCAGAGTTTGGACTTACGACTGCAATACCACTGCCCCCTGAGTTTCCATCCTGTCCCACGGAGTTCAGACTGGCCAGGCCACCATGATTCCACAGTTGCGTGAACCAATTCCTGAAAGTAAATCTCAAATAGAAGAGTGTGTGTGTGTGTGTGTGTGTGTGTGTGCATTACTATCTCTCTACTTCATCAGTCTTCATAGCCATTGTCAGCACCAGCCAGAACCACTCTGCGTTTGTTTATTTTCGACTCGTACCTAGAACAGCGTCTGGGACCCCGCGGGCACTCTGCACACACCCATGGGGTCAGAAGTAGCACCCTGGATCTTGCCAATGTTAATGCTTTACGTGAAAGGACTCGTTGACTACTCCCCGCTAGCGATGCTGGTGATCGAGCTCGGTGCCAGGTTGGGCTCCCAGTTGGTAGATGCTGAAAGGGGAGCACAGACAGGAAAGGGGGCGCCCCAGAAGTCGTGCAGCCGGCACAAGTGCAGCTGGTCACTGACACCATCCAGCGGGAGCCCAGAGCCCAGGGTCTCCAACCACGTTCGAAAGCCCCTCGGGGACTTCAGCTTCACATGGTTGCCATCTGGAGGGGAGAAATCCACTTTTAGAAGCTCCAACAACTAATTGTCTCTATTAACGAGGTGAAAAGACTCGCCATGTACTTGAGCTTGTTACCCTGTGTGAGCTGGGGGAACGTTACAAATCACTAAAAGAAATCACGGGCACGAGTCTACGGGAGCTGGGCAGGGGAGCGGCAGGACACCGTGGACGTCACCCGTTCGTGGAGTCGCGGCTGGACGGCACCAATACACATCACTCTGCTAGACGCGAACTAGGGAACCCCCATTTAAAGAAGACAAAGAAGGATAAGGATGGGGAACACTGAGAAGCATCAGATGTCCCTACACATCAATCAAAACAGATTTCAAAAACTTCAAGTAGAAGAAATGGGTTTATTGCCAAGACAATGAAAGAAAACGCGGCCGAGAGGCCACGGGAAACATTGGACCACGTGACCACGTGACCACGTGTACACCCTCACAGACCTCGCAGCGAGGGAGAAGCCGAAACGGTAGTGCGGGAAACCAGAGAGGGGGCAGAAGCACAGAGCGAGTCTCCAGGGAGCCCCGGAGAGCGACGTGACAGCCGCACCTCCACGGGGTCCTACGGCCAGCGCCTGGTCCCGCGTCCCCAAGCCCCGCGGAAAGTCTACCCGGCGTGCCTGGGACTCTGTCCCCACCTAGAGGTCTGATTGTATATAAAATCCAGTAATTGTAGAGTGCTGGGAGGACGACAGCAAAACTCAGTACCGGTGGCTGCAGTCGTCACCATGTAAGTCCCTCACGAGATCGCCTTTGGGTGAATGGAAGCACTCACCAGACGGAGGGGCCATGCCCGGGAGCCCTTGGGGTTCACAGTGAGTACACCAGCCATACAGCTTCCTCTGGGGTCACGGGGTCTGATTTCTGCACGAATGTTGACAAAACTTGCACGTGTGGCTTTGTGGGCGTGCTAATAAACATGCGCTTCATTATCAGGTGCTTAGGCGCCCTGAACGTGGACCAGGTGTACAAACGCTGAGGGTTGCACACGGCGACGACGAGCTGACACGCTCTCAGTGGCACTGGGGTGGTCAGCCAAGGGCACTGCCGTGGGGTTGCCTGTGCCTGACCGGAAGCAGCCATCTCTCTCTATCTGACAGCTGCTCACTCTGAATGTTTACCCTGCCACCTCTCCAGGTAGACAGGGGACGGGGGTCAGGCTTGTGGGAGGGGTGGACTCTGGAGCACACCCACTTCTCTGATCAGGTCCAGCTGCAGAGGTCTGGGGGTCCAGGCTGGATCTCCTGACTAGCATTAATGTTTGATGATGGCAACTTAGCCCACAGCCCTGAACGAGCACTGCTTATGAAATCTTCTGGCCTGGAGGGTGTACACGGGGGCTTGGCATGGCCTCTCCTCACCCCTAGCAGGGGGCCCACCTCAAAACCTTCATATGGAATCTCTTTGTGTCTTGGAAAACCCAGTGGGGGCTGCCTGGAGATCACGACCTGTGCTAGCTAATCTGTCGCCATGGAAATCCTGGGACGTCCTGTCTTGTCCATCTAGTGCCTGTAGGAATAGGGAGAAGGTGGGGCTCTGCAGATGGCTGTGCCCTCTCCTCATCAGCTCTGCCCCTTTACTGTCCTCTACAGGACTTCTTGATGCCACTGGAGCTTGTCTGCAGGTAATGCCACTCAACGGCCACCAGAGCAGACCTCTGACCCTAAGTGCAGAAACGCCACAGTCGTATGGGAACCGCACCCAGGGCTCCTCCCTGGGTACAGGGAGGCGCGGGGGAACCCCCACACCTGAAGGCTGTCTGAACAACCTCCAGAGTAGATTACTGTCAGCAGAGTAGACCCTGCATCTCGTTCCGAAGTCCGGAGGAAATAATCCCTTTCTTCAGAGGTTAGTCCGGGGTCCGTATCCCTCACGCACACTGCTGTCACGTGTCGACAGGGGTGATAAGGTTTTCCGTGGGCTGAGGGCGAAGGGATGTCCATGTCCTTCTAGCAGGTGAGGACTGAAGTTCGATGACCTGATGTAACTGACAATCTGCAGCTCATGTGAGCATCACCGTCTGACTGTGAGCGTCTTGAATAGTTTCTGGAATTACAGAAAAGCCCTGCTGTCCATCCTGGGAAACGCATTATTGTGATTTCAGCCCACCTTGGGGTGCCATCCTGTGGGATTTGTCAACAGAAGGTGTCCCATTCATTAATGCCTTGTGAACTGTCGGACAGGTACCAAGGGGTCCCCTCAGCAGGAGGAAAGAACAACTTCTCCCGCGGAAAATGGGGGTAATTCCCACCCCTGCGTGAGGCTTAGAATGAAAAGCACTGACACACTGAGGTCGCAGGTGAGCCTGGGGGTGTGTAGTCTGCAGGTGAAAAGGGCGATGAAATTTCATTTCTGTCCAAGCAGGGGAAAGGATGACGGCCCAATCGTACTAATCTTGTCTTTCTCAAAGTGTAGTGATTCCCTCTCATCACTACAAAGTTGCCAAGATGACTGAATCTCCCCAGGACTGAGCGATCCATGAAGGCGAGAGCACAGAGTGGGGGAGCCCCAGGACCCTGGGATTTGATTTGTCCCTGAAGGTACCAGCGTGGTACCAACAGGAAGTTCTGACCTCTGTAAATGCCACCCATCTCACAGCTGTGGTCCTGGCAGGGACAATTGTAATCCAATGATCGGACTTACGAAATTACGTGGCAGCTAACCCATCTACTCGGCTGAAAACTAGCGAACATGCAGGTACCAGCTGGTACTTCAGAGGAGAGGGAGCCAATGAGAAATCGCGCCTCCGGCCTTTGAGCTGGCTCGGCCTCCGTGGCCTCTGTCAGCCCCAGCACGGCCCGGTCCCCGCCCTGCCTGAGGCCAGTAACTACTATTCATCCTGAAGGTCCCAATTAAGACACCACTTTCTCTGGGAAGATGGTTCCGGCAACCACAGCCTCAGGGAGGATGGGGCTACACAGTGCACCCCCATGAGGGTATTTAGGTCGTTCAAGGGGACCTCGCTGAGGAAGCAGGAGGGGAATGCATGCAACGAGCCGTGTGAAGAGGTGCCGGGCAGGCAGAAGGCCAAGTGCAAGGGCACTAGGCGGGGAGCAGGCTCCATGGCTGAAGGCCTAGCAGGAAGGCCAGTGTCACGGGACAGTGAGAAGCACGAAGGGCACAAATCCGGGAGACAGGAGGTCAGGGAATGGACCCCTGGGGCTTGGAGGACACGATAAAGGTGGGTTTTATTCCCAGCCCTCGTGGGTTTTTAGTGGCTGGTGATTGGGTGAACAGTAGAGAAAGGAAACCCCTCAAGGAGCTAATGCAGGAGCCCAAGCGAGAGGAGACGGGGGCCCAGAACGGAGTCGTGGGAGCCATGCTTGCGAGAAGCAGTCAGACGCGGGACACGAGTTAGAGGTAGAGCCGGTGACAGTCATGATGGATTGATGAAGGGACAGGAGAAAAAGCGGGAACCAGAGAAGACTCCAAGGTTAAGATCTTGAGCAACTGGGTGGACACAGGGGCCGTTTACTGAGATGAGGAGCGCTGGGGAGGGGTCAGGTTTGGATAGGAAGGGGAGAACTGGAAGTCCCGTCTTGGATGGGTGGTACCAACAGGAAGTTCTGACCTCTGGATGGGTTAGGCCTCAGAATTCCATTAGTACCCCAGCACAGGTACCAGGCAGGCAATGGGGGGTGCAGGCCTGGAGCTGGAGGCGTGTAGTTATGAATGAGGAGGACTTAGGGGGCGTGAAAAAGCACAGGATTGAGATGACCGAGACCAAGGTCCACAAACCACAGCTGTGGACGCCTCCCTGTTTTGGTAAACACGCGGCCACGTTCTGTCACTCACGTACTGTCTCGTAGGTGACACGTGGACTCTCACGCGCTATGACGGCAGAGTTGAGTTGTTGTGACAGACACTGTGTAACCTGCAAAAGCTGAAAATATTTACTGTCTGGACATTTACAGGGGGAAAATGGCCAATTCCTGAGCTAGAGATGAGTAGAGAGAAAGAGAGGGGGACCGGAGACTGGGCCAGGGTCCCCCGACATCTAAGAAGTCGGGAGAGGGGGCAGCTCAGAGGAAGAGAATCAGGGAGGAGCGGAGAGAGTGCAGAGAAACAGGCCGTTTGCCACACCTGGGCCCGTCCCGCCGGGAGCGACGCGAAGGGGCTCACGGACACGGACAGACGGACAGACGGACAGATGTCCGAGAATGACTGAACAAAGGAACGCCGGTGCTTCCGCGTGCTTGCACCACAAGGGGCTGGGGGGCTACCACCCCATCTTCAGAGGGAAAGTACTTCTTTTAGACCCCTCTGTGGGTAAGATGACAGCCACAGGCCCAGAGTCGACTTCTGGTCTTGGAGGTGTCCCCCTCCGTCCTGAACGAGGTTCTGTGTTTTTATGGCAGGGGCCACCGCAGGGAGGAGACTGTCGGGAGGAGCCGCCTGAGGCTGGAGCACGGCGGGCTGACCGCGGACCGTCCTGTGCCCGCGGTGTCCGGCGGGGGCGGGGACCGAACTGCTGGGCCCTCCGATGTGAGAGACGATTCCGCGTTGGTAAAGCGGGACAAGCGTTCCTCGTGTCTCTGAGCTGCACTGGGCACCTCGGAGAGGAAGCTGTCACCCAGGGAGGTGAGCACGCTGCTTCCCAGGGCCATCGCCAAGCAGCGCGGGGCAGACCGCCCGTGGCCTCGCCCCGCTTCCGCTGACGGCCTTGCCGGAAAGTGGGGCTCTGCGAGGGACGGGGTGCAGTGGGAGGGGCGAGTGCAAACCGGTGGGAGAAATACCGGTGACTTAGGAGATGCCGATGACACCAGCTCACCGGGACAAAGTGGCAGTGACCTGAAACGACTTCTGATGGACGCCAAGGAAGACAGGGCCAAAGCAGGACTGCACCCGAGCACCCAGACAAAAACCCTGACTGCAGAAGAGACACATGACTTCGACAGACCGTGGGTCCGTGGGACGGTTGCAGGTCTGCGCACGGTGGCCCCGTCACGTCCTCCAAGGGAGACGGCAGCCGGAAGCCGAGACAGGCCGAGACTCGGAAGGGCAGCCGTGGGAGAAGCAGCAAGATCGCCGGGAGCGGGGGGGGGGGGGGGGGGGGCACGGGCAGGGGTCTGCAGGAGCCGAGCCCCTCCGTCGTGGGGCCGCCAGGGGAGTGCCGGCGGCGGGCAGCACACACAACGTGATCCACAAGGAACTTGGGGGGTGCCCTCCATCTTCGCTCACGCTTCTACCTCCTAAGGGGAAGCCAGAACTCACCCAGAGCAAGAGCTTTCGGACGACGCGCCTTGCACAGGAGCAGACGCTCGCCCACCGAGCTTGGCACGAGCCCCCGCCCGCCATCTGCAGGCTCACATCTTCCCGCGGGGCTCTCCTCGTCCCTGAGCTTCTAGAAGTTCCTACTGCGCCGCTCACCCCGCACTTCAGAGCTCACCCTGCACGTAGCGTCCCCGCGTGCGCGTTCGCACGAAAAGAAACACAGGAAGAAGCAGCCTCCAGCGCTTCGGACCCGCCAGCTCTGCCAAGGCCCCGCCGGCTGCCCGGCCGCAGGAAACACCGTTTGCCGCCTCTGTGTCCTAACGCAGATCCCGGCCGGCGTGGCGGAAAGCACTCAGCTGTGGACGCCCGTCTGCCTCCCGGTAGACTTGAGAGAAACGCATCATAACCTCACTATAATTCTCTAAGCCTTTTCCTAGTAAGTGCTTTGTGCAGGGATGGGCAATTAGATGGGTAAGACGTGTGTGAAGTTCCTGCACATAAACACATACACTGACACACACACACACACACTGATACACACACACACATTGATTACAACCATTCGAGACTGTAATAGAGATGTTCAACTATTTCCGCTACCTTGGGGGTTTTGCTTTTTTAAAGGGTATTTACTTTTGTGGAAAGCCACCCTCTTCGGATTACTTTAGCTGAGGTTGGAAGAGGCCACCTGCCTGTGCCCATACCCACAACGGCAGGCAGAGTAATGGCCCCCGAAGGCGTGCACACCCTAACTCCCGGCCCCTGTAAATGCAGGTGTGATGGCGGCTCGGACCTCACGATGGGGAAGTTGTCCTGGACTATGTGGGTGGGCTCGGTGTCACCACCGGTGTGCCTGTGAGATGGCAGGGGAGGGGGAAATGAGGGGCGAGAAGACAAAGGCAACGGGGCAACCAAAGCCCAAGGAGGAAGACTGGAAGGTGCTGGGTGACTGGCTTTGAAGATGGAGGGCAGGCCGTGAGCCGAGGCAAGCTGGCAGCCCCTAAACTCTGCAAAAGGCCACGATCGGATCCTCTCCCGGAGCTCCTAGAAGGAGTACAGCCCCGTTAAGAACTCTGACCTCCGGAGCTGTATGATAGTGAATGGGTGGTGCTTTCAGCCTCTGAGCGTGTGATCACCTGTTGCGGCAGCAGTAAGAAACGAATGCATCTACCAAGTCAGTGCTGACACTTAATGCAGGGACGAATGACAATCAAGCCCTCAAGGCCACGTTTACAAGACAGCGAACCTCTGCTGCCATCCACGGCTGCAACCTGGTGTCTCGTGGCGACTGGGGTTCTCGTGTTGTGTGTCAGCCTCTTCCTTCTGTGCTCCAGCAAGTGTGGGGCTGTGTCGCAGAAGGCAGAGCGTGCATTTACCTGAAAGGTGGACCCACTGCCAGGTCAATCACGTCACCAGGGGCAGGTCTCCAGTGCTGTGAGGGCAGGGAAAGGAGCCCTGTATCTTACCCTTGATGTGGACTCAAGGTGATTAATCAAAGTTGTGGGGATCAGAGTGAGATTTCTCCCATAGAACCATGTAGAACGATGTAGAACAATGTAGAACCATGTAGAACCTCGTAGACTCAAGTAGATGCATGTAGAACCATGTAGAACCAGGTAGAACCATGTAGAACCATCTAGAACCACGTAAAACCATGTAGAACCACGTAGAACCAGGTAGAACCACGTAGAACCACATAGAACCACATAAAACCACGTAGAACTAGGTAGAACCACGTAGAACCATGTAGAATCACGTAGAACCACATAGAACCACGTACAACCATGTAGAACTAGGTAGAACCACGTAGAACTATGTAGAACCACGTAGAACCATGCCAGGGGCCACCAAAGGGAGGACTGTGGAAGCATGCGATTGCCCTAGGCCCCCAGACTGGTCTGTAATCCTGCGCGCCGATGACGTTTTATAAATGCCTTTACCTTGTGTCTCTTACCTATCGGAAGACAGACAGACAGACAGACGTTTTCTCGGGTGATCTGCAGAATATTTATGCAGGAGCCACGTGAGACATTTATATGAGTTGTCATCATCCCACACGAGGGCCAGGATTTCCAAGGAGAGGTTGGCCTGACGACAGAGACGGTCCAGGGGAGAAGGTGATTTTCGGGGACCCAGGACAGGCCGGGGGGCTGACTGAGTGCTCATCGCCGACCTCGGGGACACAGCTCTGAGCGGAGCAGCATGTGCTGGTCGCACAACGAGTGCTCTGGGAGCGCAGGGAGCATCGGCAGCACGGACTGAAAAATGGTTGAAGGGAGTCAGGGAGCCCTGAGCCGAGGCTTCAGGTACCAGGACTGGGACAGGTGACAGGGAGGAGGGCAGGGGTCCCGGGCCGAGTGCTGCATGTGACGGGAGAGAGGAGGTGGTGGGATAAGCCCCACGGTGTTCCTGGAGGGCTGGGGGCTGACGGGACTGGCAGCTGAGGTGGGACCGGCCAGGACTGTAAACTGTTGCTCACAGGCAAGGCAGGGAGAGGAAATGACGACACGTGCGTGCTAGGAAGGCCGGTGGGGGGTGACAGAGGGAGACGGCACGGGGTGGGCTGCCGGCCAGTCCATGCTCCAGAGGAGTGAGGGAACCCCCTTCAGTGATGACGAGCAAGACGGCCAGGCAAGCAGGGTGGACGGGGGCTTCGGGTAGAAGGGGGCTTCGGGTGGAAGAAGGCATGAACCCGGGAAATGCACAGAAGATGTGCTAAACTTGTACATGCACGTGAGAAAAAACGCAAATACATGGTGACGCCTCCGACCAAATATGAAGAATTTAGCAAAATGGATACGTTAGTGTTTTAGGGCTGCCACAACACGGTGTCACAGGCTGGTGCCTTCAGCTGCAGACATATTTTCCCTCACAATTCTGCAGGCTGCAAGTCCCGGATCAGAGTGTCGGCAGGGTCTGTGGTTTGCAGATGGCCGTCTTCTCCTTGTGACTTCCTGTGGTCGTCCCTCTGTCACTGTCTGTGTCCTAGCCTCCTCTTCTTATAAGGCCACCAGTCTTCCTGGGTAGGGCCTACCCTAAGGATCTTATATTTTAACTTAATGACCTCTTGCAAGTTTCTACGTCCAAATACGGTCACATCCCGAGGTGACGGGAGGTTAGAACGTCAGCATGTGAAGTGGGGGACACAGCTCAGCCCGTGACGTAAGGTAGACTGGAAGGAGGAGGGAGAAGCTGATAGGTCCAGCTTTGAACATGGTGAATTCAGGAGAGGTCAAGGCCACCTCCTGCAGTTTCCTGCGATGAAGGTTCTCAGGGCCAAACTTAGTTCCAATTCCCAAGCAATGACGTACTTGCTTTGGGAACTGTCGTACAGTTAAGTGTTGGGAAGTCTAGAAGTCAGTTCCCTATGGCTCCATCGGCCCAGGCCCACTACGTCCCTCTAGAACTCTACACTTTATTTTATAGCAGCACAACTCACAGCACATCCACAGACCATTTGCCCCACAAACTGCTCCCCAACAACAAGCTTTCTGGGGTCAAATAACGTGGGGAACCCTGCGTGTGACGGTACCCCTCCTGGAGAGCCATGACGCGCATCGATAAAGGCATCTACGTCTTCCGTTGGCTTTCCTAATGGGCTTTGACCCTGAAGACTTCTTTCCGTGTGCTATGAGTTAGAACATTGCAGAACACGTTTTTGTGGGAAGCTGCTCGGGGACGTATTTTGAAACCCATGTGCTCGCTTCAGTCCCATACGTCATCGCCAAGGTTGGGACTTTGAGTGTGCCATCAGCTGGGCCCGAGAAAGCCCTCTACACCTGACGATAACGTTGTCCCGAGGGCCCCACCGTTTGGTACAACCTGTGGTAATTTGCTAGGGGAGCAGCAGAACACCAGTGCGGAGCCCCACCAGGGCCGTTTCTGACGGGTTGTTGATTTCCAAGAGTAAGTTCAATGCCACCGAGCGAAGTTACGTAACAGGTGAACACGCGTGCCGGGGCTCATTGTGCGTGCCAGTGCTGTTTTAAACATTTATGATCAATTGTGCCTCTATGACAGCAACGGCAAGCCCATCCTGATCACGAGACATGCTTTGCAGTCAGAGCGTAGGAGAGCTGACAGGTGGAAACCGTCCCATGTCAGCTGTGTGCCGCATTTGATTCGGTTGAACCAGAGCTCCGTCACCCCTTCCTCCGTCCCTCCCCATGCTGGGCCCAACGACAACAATTCATTCAACACACACGGACGCGTCGCACCTACGATTTCTCAGGCACGGTGCTCGGTGCCGTGACGGAGACGCATGAGGCCCCCGTGCCCGTGGACCTTACGTCCCAGTGGAAGTGGACAGTCCGTGCAGGAAGACGACAAACAAACTCGGTATGTGCCGGGTGTATAATGCGCACCCGCGTTCTCAGCCCAAACTTCTGGGGGGAAGAAATCCTTCAATTTTTTTAATTCAAATTTGTATTGTTTGATAATTAGGTACTTGTTTTTTATATTATAAAGGAATGTCAGCATTTATTTTTTAACATAACTCACAGGTGGGATATAAAACTGAAAGCAACAAAGAAACAAAAACCCATGGACAGTCAGTAGTTTAGGGGTCACCTGAGGGCAGGGCGGGTGGGGGAGGGGGAGGCGGGAGGGGGAGGCGGGAGGGGGAGCCAAGTCCATGGTGATGCAGGGGAGCTGATCTGGGTGGTGAGCCCACAATGCCGCACGCAGACGACGCTGTAGGATCGTGCGCCTGGAACCCAGGTCGTTTTTACTAACCTATGTCACCCCGACACATTTAAGAATTAATAAAAGAACCGATCATTGTGTTGCACGCGGATATCGTTATTGACCTCTACAGTTACACTTTTAACTCCCGAGCATAAACAAAAGAATTAAAACATTCGTACCGATGGGGATGGCACTGCCCACGTGTTTCCCTCACAAACTTGGGCCAAAACGGTGCACCTGGGACACAGCACACGACGGTCATCGCTGCCTCCCAGGAAAGGGCGGCGGGTCAGGGGCCTGGGGCTGCCACGACCACACGACGCAGCTGAGTGGCTTTACCGACAGACATGGATGGTCCCCCGGTGCTGGGGACCAGGCACTGGCACTCAGGTTTGGGACCGGCAGGTTCCTTCTGGGCTGAGAACGACGCCCCCATCCCCCCCCGTGTCCCTGGTGCGTCGATGGCATTCTCCCTGTGTCCTCACGTCAGATTTCCTCTGCGCGTATCTGTCCCTACACCCTAATTTCCCTTCTTTGTAGTCATAGGGGATCGCGATCAATCCCCATCACCTCATCTTTACTCAATGACCGACCGAGACCCCTTTCCGAAGAGGTACCGAGGGGCAGGGTCCCAACTTCCATGGGGGTGGACGGGAAACACATCCCCACCTCGACTCGGGTCGGGGGAAGCCCTGCGATGAAGCTGCCGGAAGCATGGAGGCGCCGGCTTAAATGGGGGGTTCGCCCAGCCAGCCGCCCCGGGGTTCTCCGGGGAAACTTAGCTGACGCCTCCAGCTCCAGCCGTCTGACCAAGATGGTTCCGTTACGGCTCCTTCACACGCTCCCCGACGTGCTCAGACGCCTTCGAACGACCGCGGGCGCCGCGCCTCCCCGACGTCACCAGCAGCCGGGACGGTCCCAGCACCGATGAACCTGATGGCCTTCCGCGGGGCGCCAGCCAGGTCGGGTCGCTCAGGGCCCCACCAGGGCGCAGCTGGAATCACGTTTTCTTGGCGCATTTGCAAATGTTGTTGGGTCGTGTCTGAGAGCGAGGCGACCAGGTAAGAGTGAGGCACGCACTTCTGGGGTGCATCAGGAGCCCCCCACCGACGGCTCACACGCAGTCCTCTCGGCACCTCTGTGACGCGCAGCTTAGTGCAGCAGATGCCCGTTCGCCGGCGCTCTTGCCTGTGCTGGCGGCCGGGGTTCCGGTAACGGAGAGTCCGTTTACGTTTATCCGGGCCGACCCATCCCCCTGGGGGCCGGTTCACCGAGGGTCTCCGGTACCGTCATGTAATGGTGGCAGTGAGCCTCAGGTATAACCACCCGTGCCCGAGGGCACAGGCCACCACAAGCAGACGCAGGTGCAGGTCAAACCACGTGGGGACCATTTGCTGCTAAAACATGGCTGAGCATCATCTGTCACTAGACGTGACCTGGACTCGGCAAAGATGGTCAGGTGAAGGGTGAGAAAATACAAGAAGGTGCCCCTACGACGTGCCAGATCACATTCTCCCCAGAATCACCCCTTTCCGGTGCATCACAGGCCCCCGAGGTCACCTCAGCCCGCTCCTGACGGCAGAGCTGACGAATGTCCCCCCTGCACGACACGTGTCACGATCGGTACTTTCCTGCCTCGAACAACCCTGTTTTATCACGGAAGATTGGGCTGCTGCCTTGATCGCATCTAGTTACCTTTCATTCTCCTCTTAGTCGGATTTAAAGGAAAATACACCTGAGGCAGGTTGGGGCTCCCGCGCTGGGGCTCCCCCCGGTGTGCTTCAGAGAGCGCACGTCACCGCCCAAGTCCTGCGAAAGGCTGCCCCGCCGGGGGCGCACGCCGTGTGCGGCTCCCGAGGGGGCAAGGGACCAGCTTCCACGACAGCTCTCCCCGCCGTCTCCTCCATGACCTGCGTCGGGACTTGCCGGATGGCCAGGCAGTGCACGGCCTTTCGGACGAAAGGAAGAGGACACTTCGCACGGACGGGTCGGAGACGGCACTGCCACCGAAAGATCACAGACAGGAGCCCTTCCCAGGTCGGCGGCGGCGCCCAGGGTACCGGCAGGGCAAGTCCACGGCCGCAGACCGGCGCCCGCTTCCGGCCGACGAGACAGCTCGGCGAGCCCCGCCTCCGGGCCAGAGCGGGCAGGCCAGGCTCCGGGTGCCTCGTGCGTCCTCGTTTCCTCGATCGTTGCCCAAGATGAACGTGTTCGCTGGCTTACCGGCTTGTCCATGCTCACTGCGACCAAATGACAGGACTTGGGCAGTGGGAAGTGCCCTGGTTTCGCCATCCTTTCAGCACGTCCTGCGTGTCATGCTAACAAAACACTCAAGGACGTCGGGCAAAGGGCTTATTGGAGAGTTTCCGAAACAGGAACCTTATGGGCCATAGAAAGACGTAACTGCTCGGCAAACTTCCAAACTGGCGTCTAGGTTTCCATGGAAATGTTCCCAATACGTGACCGTAAGTGCAGTCTTGTCCACTATTTAGGAGAGAGCGTTGGTCCGGGCCGAGAGCCATGACCTGCCAAGATCTCCCCAGCTCCCGCGATCCTGCCTGGAGGGCTCGGATCCCGGCAAGCACACGGGCACCCACTTCCCCTGAGGCTAGCGAGCTGGGCTCTTGCGCCAGTTTCGGAGCGAGTTTGGTCCACAGCAGTCCGCACCGACCGCCCCGCTGGATGAATTACAGGGCCCACGCGACAGCCTCTGGGCTTTCGCTCCATCCCCCGGCAGAGGCGGAGAAGCCCAGTGTTCTCTAGGTGAGGAGGCGGGGGCTCAGAGAGCCAGCACGACCCGGTCAGTAATGGGCACGGCTGCGACACCCGCCTCCCGCGAGGCCACGCTCTAACTCACCGATTCTCGCAGCCAAAGGACCACCCCAGGCCTCCTGGGTCACCTGCTGCTTCCCGCCCGTCTGCAGGTCGACACGCCCACACGCTTGTGGGCAGACCCACAGCTGGCCTTCCCACTGGACATCTCAATTTGGGTATCCCGCCGGCACCCCAACGCAGCTTGTTGGAGACCCCGCGCACCAGGCGGGTAAGGAAGCTGCTGGAAGACCTGGGAAGAGCCCCTAGCCCGGGCCTGGGGCCGCCCATCCCAGGAGCCCCCTCCGTGGTGTGGGCCCTGGTGCCATCCCGCAGCGCTCCGCGTCCCGTCGCGTGCTCGCACAGGTGTCCCCCTCAATGCTTTACAACCCTCGGGGGCAGGGACTACGTACCTGGCAGCGGGCGCACATGCCCTCCAGGTGCTGACACGCAGCTGGCATTGACGTAGCTCGTGGATGAGAACGTCGTTTTCAATAAACTTCCTATTTTCAGGATCGTTTCAGATTTGGAGACGAAGGACAAAAATAACACAGGGGGCCTCGCGTGCCTCACATGCTTTTGCCCCTGCCATCGACATCCAACACGAGGACGGCACGCAGGTCCCAGCTCAGGAGCCACCGCCGCCACTGTTACCTAAATTCAGGTGTCCTTCTTGTCCCCTCGTGTCCCTTTTCTGTTCCAAGACATCATGCAGGACCCACGTCGCATTTCCTTGTCACATCGCCTAAGGCTCGTCTTGGCTGCGACAGTTTCTCAGACTTGCCTTGTTTTTGGTGACCTTGACCTTTTGGATGACCTGACAGCTTTAGGGCATATTATTGGTCGGGTGTTTCATAGAATATACTGGATTTTGCCAACATAGAACGCACTCCTGTGTAGCATGTGCTCCTGTGTTTTTGGCCCGAACTTTCAGGGAAAACATCTTTCATTTTAATTTTTTGATTCCAATTTTTATTTGTTTCTATCTAGGTACTTGTTTTTTTGGATTATAAAGAAATTTTAGCATTTCTTTTTTAACATTTTGTGGTACAGGAAACTTTATGTAACACGTTTAACTTAGAAGCATAAGAAAAAGAATTAAAAACATTTATATAGACAGGGAATTAGCACTACCCATGTATAACGCACATCCTTACTTTTCCCTCACAAATTTGGGCAAAAAAGTGCACGTTATACACGGCACAATCCGGTACCTCGGAGTGGGTTTGTCGGGTGGCTTCCTCGTGGCTACGCTGTGCCTCTGAGCTCTGAGAGGAAGACCAAGAGATAAATATCCTTCTCACCGCATGGCAGCAAGGATGCATGCTACCCACAGGGCTTAGCACTGGTGGCGTTGGCCTTGATCACGTGCCTGACGCAGTGACTGTCAGGGTTTCCCGCCATCGGCCTCCTAGTTCCCTCTCGATTCTCACTGTGCTCTCGGGAAGCACGTCTCCACGCGTGGCGCCCACGTGAGCGGAGGGGGTCGGGGAGGTAGGCTCAGCCCCCTGGGAGGCGGCGTGCCCACGGGAGTGATTTGGTCTCTTCTTCTCACTCATTTACTAGTATTACTTATTTGGGTCGCTACAGACTCATAGCTGTTTATTTATACTTAGAGTCACAGTCCCATACTTGTTTATTTTCGCGCTCACATCGTTCCAGCTTTGGCCAAAACTGGGAGCTCTTTCTGTTGGAAAAAAGGTATTTTCTTCCCAAAAGTGACAGTATTGCTGACAGGTGGATGCAGGTGGCTTTTGCAATTTGAGGCAGTCACACGGCCGCGTCATTCAGAAGCTGAGGACCCGATTTTACCGACACTAACACTGGTTTTCTATTGTTTGCTCAGGCTCACCCCTTCCTTGCTCATTTTATGGCTGCAAACATATGTAACCCTTACGTACCTTCATGGGCTCCTAGCCAATCCCACGTGCGGCTGGGCATCCGGGGTTTTTATCTCTGTTTTGCTGCGGAGAAACTAAGACCCGGAAGGGTTGGATGGCACGCCCCAAAGCCTTCGTGTCACACCAGGGAAGTCAAACCCGCAATGCATGGCGCCCAACCCTCCCGCAGAGAGCTGAGTGGCCGCCAGGGCTGCCTCCAATGGCAGTGGGCTTTGCGATCACCTCGGGGCTTTGCAGTCACCTCGGGGCTTTGCGATCACCTCGGGGCTTTGTGATCACCTCGGGGCTTTGCAGTCACCTCGGGGCTTTGCAATCACCTCGGAGCTTTGCAGTCACCTCAGGGCTTTGCGATTACCTCAGGGCTTTGCAATCACCTCGGAGCTTTGAGAGGTCCAGCACAGGTCAGCTGGGGTTCCAGTTTTCTGGGGTGTTCTGCCTTCTGCACGTGCAGCCCAGAAGAGCAGGCAGATTGTAGCTGCTTCTCGGAACCACCTGGAGTTCTCAAGTCCCAGCTCCCCCAGTTCCCAGCTTCGCGAACGAGCTCCAACAGCCTGCGAGGGTGAGCTTTCCTTTCAAAACAAAAGGCCTCGCTTCTGCTCGGGAAGCTAAGCCCTGCTGAGCCGCCAGCCTGCGCCGACCGAGTGGGGAGTGTGAGCTCGCGGGGGGTACCCCTTCGGCGGGGATCGGGGAGGAGGATGCAGAAGGGAGATGCCCGGACGCAGTGAAACAGGAAGCGCCCGCGCTCGTGCCCGGGGTCCTGATCGCTGACGCCGTCACCTCGGCCACCCCTCCCCTCTCTGGACCTCAGCCTCCCCACCTGTAAGATGCAAAGGTCGTGGAGAGCAGAACTTGTGCAGCCTTCCCAAGAGCAACTCATTTTCTACACACAGAATCGAAATTAAAGTTCCCCTAGCCAGCACTTACTCGTCCTAAATGTGGGACTTTCATACCCTTGTCCCTGTCATCTCTTTCTAAATGTAGGTGGGCTGGGGCCCAGGAGGAGCAGCGTCCTGACCCACGCGCGCATCACGGTGTGCGGTTCTAAGACTCCAGGGGCTCGATGGCATGAAAGGCTGCCAGCACCCACTTGCCAACCCCCAGATCAGGCCTAGAATGGGTGCTCTTCTGTCAGGGCCACCAGGCATGTCCCACACTCCTGCCGACGTGCCCTGGGCCTCGTCCTGCCTCTGCCTTAGCTGTGTGACCAGGAGTGGGGAACTCAACTTTCTGAGCCTCGGGGTCTTCTCTGAAAACAACAGGCCTGTCGTTAGGGACACCTTAGATAATGCGAGCGGCAGGGCTGCGACGCTCCATGTAAAATACACGGTGGCAGTGTTATTGTCAAAGACCGGAGGACAAGGTCACCTTCACTAGGGCGGTGCCTCCTCCCTGGGCACACGGCCCCGCGGAGGCAGCACGAGGACCAGGTAAACCGTGGTGCCCTTTTGGGCTCGGTTCCCTCAGTTACGAGAGCTGGCTGCGTTTTGAGGGTGCCGTGGGTTATGTGGGTGCTGAATCTCAGCTCCCCTCCGCCATGTGTATGAAGTTGCCACCGGAATGCAGTACCCCTACGTAACTTTCTCGTGTAATTGTCCTTCGGAGCCGATAAGATAGAGGAACAAACAAAACGAACAACAGAATCTCTTCCAAATCCCTCTTGACTTTGCCTGGAAATCTCTGCCATGGCCTTCATCCCTCTGTCCTTGGGACGTGCCACCCCTCGCACACCCCCCTGCCATTCTCCAGGTCCTTCAACTGTTCAGAAGTGCTTCCGGTGACAGGACAGGCTGGCTTGTCAGCAGGTGTCGACTTTAAAGAAAATCTTCTATAGGGAAGGAA
>PVJL010014345.1:0-28416 GCA_004026885.1 Lyroderma lyra | reverse complement strand
TTTATTTGGGGACGAGTGGGTTATGGAGGGGAGAAAGGGGAGGGGGTGGGAGAGGAGGGGGGGAAGCTAAATATAAGGTGATGGAAAGAGAAGTCACATTAGGTGGTGAACTTATTATACATCAAGTTGACAATGCACTGTAGAATTGTATGCCTGATAGCTATGTAATCCTTGCTAACAGATGTCACCCCAATAAGTATAACAATAAAAATGAATTTTTTAAAAAAATTGGGAAAATAAAACTTAAAAAAAAAACAACAAAGAACCGTATGACTTCACTCATATGTGGAATATAAAACTGAAAGCAAAGAAAAAAAGAAATGAGCAAACAAATAACCCATGGACACAATCAATAGTTTAATGTTTATTTGGGGACAAGTGGGTTATGGAGGGGAGAAAGGGGAGGGGGTGGGAGAGGAGGGGGGAAGCTAAATATAAGGTGATGGAAAGAGAAGTCACATTAAGTGGTGAACTTATTATACATCAAGTTGACAATGCACTGTAGAATTGTATACCTGAAACCTATGTAATCCTTGCTAACAGATGTCACCCCAATAAGTCTAACAATAAAAATGAATTAAAAAAATAGAGAAAAAGAGAAAAATCTAAAAATAACAAGAGAAATGCATCTAATAACTTATAAAGTAACACATTCAACTCTCAGCTGGTTTCACACCAGAAACTTTACAGGCCGGAAGGGATTGACAGAAAATATCCATTGTGATGAAAATCAAGAATGTACAACCAAGAATAATGTATCCAGCAAGGTTAGCATTCAGATTTGAAGGATAGCTAAAGAGCCTCTCGATAAGAGAAAGCTAAAGAAATTCATCACCACAAAACCAGTACTACAAAAAATGCTAGAAGAACTTCTTTAAAATGGGAGTAGGGATGGGTCAGTCAGTAAAATAAGGGGATGGGATGAAGATTTAGTTTGATTGTTGACATAAAATCAAAAGCAACAAAGGAACAAAACTCATGGACACAGTCAATAATTTAGGAGTTACCTGATGGTAAGGGGAAAGAGGTGTGGGGGAGAAGGGACAGGGACACAAACACAGAGGGATGAAAAGATAACTGATTCTGGGTGATGAACACATAATACAACACATAGAAGATGTAATGTAGACTTGTACACCTGGGACCTATGAAATTTTTGCTAATCAATGTCATCCCAACAAATCTTTAAAATGTGTTAAAAAAATAAAAAGAGAGGACAAAATGGTCCTATTTCATCTTTTCTTATGGTTGGGTAATAATCTATATTGCAGAATTGTAACCTGGAGCCTATGTAATTTTTACTAACCAATGTCACCCCAATACATTTGACATTAAAAAAAAAAGAGAGAACACCTCTGTGTTTTTGCAGGTTTTAGAAAAATGAATTTTCTGCATGGCAAAGAAAAAAAAATATCTACAGAGCATGGTGACCTTGAAAGAAGACCAGCCCTTAGCCCATCTTCTTCTTTGGGACATGAGTTCAGTGGATTCTGAGCGCCCCCTGGTGGTCCTGAGTGCATTTTTCCTTCAGAGCACCACAGAAATAGGGATTCCATACCCTGCTTCCCCTTACCCAGCATTTAATGGTGCGTCCGTTCCAGTGTAAGCACTATGGACCCTCCTGTTCAAAAGATGTCTCCTCTTAGTTACTTCCCATCAACTGAGCCCTCCCTCTGCTCCTCGGCTATAAATCCCCAGCTGTCTTTGCTGCACTCAGAGGTGAACCTTTTTCTCTTTCTAGTGGCAATACTCCTAATGCAAGATTCTTGAATAAAAGCTTTCTTTGATGTTCATCGATTGTTGGAATAAGTTGTCTTTAGTCACAAGGCGAGAACAAAGTGGAAGCAGCCTTTTGACTCAATAATGGTAGATTTGAGGGCAGAACCACAGGCCCAGAGGTGGGGTCTGAGCTACAGAAGCTCATCCCCAGGGCCTCAGACCCAATGGAGTTCACTCAGATGGATTTAAAAATTTCTTCATCCTACTGATTTCTTTCTAACTTCAACTTTATCTCTTGAGAATGGAAGTGTTCGTAACTGTTATATTCCTGCCCTGCAGTTGTATTTTAAGAAAAGGCAACTTATCTTTCAGTGTCACAGGTGTGCAGGTGCAGAGGATCTTTTTTTTTCTTTTTAATTTTTCAATTTATTTTTATTGGTAGACTTATTGGAGTGACATCTATTAGCAAGAATTACATAGGTTTCAGGCATACAATTCTACAGTGCATTGTCAACTTGTTGTATAATAAGTTTACCACCTAATGTGACTTCTCTTTCCATCACCTTATATTTAGCTTCCCCTCCCTTCTCTCCCACCCCTTCTCCTTTCTCTCCTCCCTACTCATCCCCAAATAAACATTAAACTATTGATTGTGTCCATGGGTTATTTGTTTGTTTGTTTATTTTTTTCTTTGTTGCTTTCAGTTTTGTATTCCTCATATGAGTGAAGTCATACAGTTCTTTGTTTTTTCTGTCTGTCTTATTTCACTAAGCATGATGATCTCCAGGTCCATCCATTTTGTTGCAAATGGCAATATTTCATCTTTTCTTATAGCTGAGTAATATTCCATTGTGTATATGTACCACAGCTTCTTTATCCAGTCATCTGTCGCAGGGCACTTTGGTTGTTTCCATGTTTTGGCCACTGTGAATGGCGCTGCAATGAACACTGGGGTACATAAGCCTTTGCGGACAAAGGTTTTCAAGTTTCAGGTGGAGAGGATCTTACCCCAGGGTGGATTGTACTCAAATTGTCACCTATACTTGTTTTAGAGATTCTATTTGGGATTTTTGAGATGATGGTATTCAGAAACATTTTAGAGTTCATTCCATGTTTTAATGAGTTAGCGTTCGAGGGGGATGTTGGAATGTGCTAAGTGTTCATTGACATGTAGGATAGACAGGAATATTTGCAGGGCTGAAGGTGGACTTTGAAATTCTAAATCATGCTTGGACACTTTGAATGTTATATGAGAAAAATGACTTTGCCTTACTTGATTTATTTAGGCATCATGGGTCAAAATGATTTTCCTGGGTTATCTGAATGACTCCTAATTCAAGCACAAGTATTCATACCAGAGGAATACAGGGAGAAAAGACTCCAGGAGAGGAAGAAAGCCATGTGACCAGTGACTAGAGGAGACTTCCTCCTCATTATAAAATTGGAAGAAGAGGCCATCGGATATAGGAAGTGCACCTCTAGTATCTGAAAAATAAAAATAAACAGGCTTTACCAGTTTTATTCCATTTGAACTGCATTAAAAGTTCCACATCATAAATAGATTATAAATGATAAAATTCATTTTCCACAGTTCTGAGGATAGCAATACAAGATCAAAGCACCAGCATGGTCATCATTGGTAAGGGTTCTCTTCCTGGTTCATATCCAGTGCTTTCCTGCTGCGTACTCACAGGATGGAAGGGACGAGCAAGTTCTCTGGAGCCTCATTTAAAAAGGTATACTAATCCACTTCATAAGGGGTGTACTTGCATGATTTAACATCTCCCAACACTTCGCCTCCTAATAGTATCTGTATTGGAGATTATGATTTCAACATACAAATTTGGAGGGAACATGCATATTCAGACCACAGCCCTACCTTACATCCTCTGAGGTATGTGTGTTCCTGCCAATACCTTGATATTATTCAGTGAAACTGATTTCATGCTCTGACCGCCAAATGGTGAGGGAAAAAAATCAGTGTAAATTTTAGCTTTGAGTGTGTGGTAGTTTGATCCAGTTGTCATAGGAAAATAATAGGCTGGACTTTTGTCTCACATAATTGAGGGTCTCCCCACCTGCTCCCAGCTCCCTGAGAACCACTAGTACTGTTCAGGGACAGAATTACCCACAGGGCTGTGGTCTGAGAGAAAGAGCCTCAGGAATTCATGCTGGCAGAAGATAACTGAGGGAACAGTGAGCTGATGTAGACTGTGCTTAAATCTAGGATGCCTGTCACTTGTGACTTTGCTAACATGTGTCATGAATGTCCACCCAGAATGTCAGGTGTATGGTGCTTGACTGGGAAGCAAAAATTCATCTTTGACTTTTATATACTCACCTTTCTCCAAGCACAGTTTTATTCTTCAGAAATAGGGGGAAGTGAGAAAATGTACTAGGGAGACACTGCAGTCCAAAACCCAGAATCTGCCTCCAACCAAATGTTCCCAGATGATACCTGATTTAACACCCCTCATTTAGAGAACAAGGAGGCTCCAGAGGTGGCCTCTGCAAAGGCGATGATAAACGACAGGGTTCTTTCAGGAAAGGCTTTCCCTGAATTCTCCTTGCAGGGTATTTGGACACTTGAGACCATTCTCTAAGTTACTGATGTGCCTGTGATAGTGTCACTCATCATCTCAGGTTCCTGACTCTGTGTGAAGAAGTTAGGAGACTCATCATCCCTGTCATCTCCTCAGCCCTGCACAGCTGCCCTCTCTTGCAGGGTTTCTGACACTCTCAGGATGTCAGTCATCACAGTGTGTCTCTCACATAGTAGTACATGGCCATGTCCTCAGACCTCAGACTTCTCAGCTTCATGTGGGCTGTCCTTGTGGATGTGTCTGCAGTCATGATGACTCTGCCCAGGAACTTCACCATTGTTAGGGTTGATCCCACGTATCCATTTAAGCCCTTGTCCTGGTACCTGTCATACACAGTGCATGGAGTAACTGGTTATGGTGTATTGAAAGCCTTGCAGGACACCTCCACTAAGGCCTCAGGCCTCCTCACTTCAGGTCCAGACTGCGCCAGCTGTACCTGGGAGTGGACAACTGTGGAGAGGACACAGGAGTAGGTGTATACCCTCTGGAGTAGCCCTAATCATCTCATCAGCCCACAGACTGGGAAGCCCCTTACCTGTAGTCACTGTCACCAGGAAGATGACTCTCCAGCTCCAGTTCAAGGTGAGGGCTGTGCTGTCAGGACTTCCTTTATTTTTTCTTTTTCATGAGAAGCAAAATTTATTTTCAAGTCAATAATAAAACAAAAAATGCTTGTACTTTCTTGAAATATACTCTAAAATAGGTATTTTACTAAATTAAAAATAACTGAATGTGTTTTTGTTAATAATGTTTGCTAAACATAGAGAAATGCAAAGCTACTAAATGAAAAAAATAAAAAAGAAAGTAAGTGTTGTTGAGATAGGACCAAAAGAAGATACACACAACATAAGTGAATAAGAAAGAGATCACATATCAAATAAAATAATTAAATAATGTCATGCTTTAAGAATATAGACTCATAGATCTGTCAGGATTTTTGTAGGGGAAAATGTGGATGTGGGGGAATGCTCTCAGGGCACAGACATTCCCGTATTTAACCTAGTTTCCCTCAGTTCATTTGCATATTCATGAGCAGAATATTTGATAGCTGAAGACTTGGCCCACCTGAGAGAAGATCAATGCACAGGGCTCAATGGCAGTGGGCGTCTGAGAGTTCAAGTCCTAATCTTTATTGAAGTATATGTATCCCCTGTCAGGTCCCTGAACTCTGTGCAGACAGAGCTCCTCCCACTGAGGAATAGCCACCACAGGACATGCTCCTCATTGTGAGCCATTCTTTAAATGACTCAGAGACCACCTGAGCCTGTTCTGGGCTTGATCACAAAATATCTCAATCCTGGGGTTAGTATATCTTCAAATTTTAGAATCTTTGAATTAATGCAACCATCCTTGTCTTTTAGACTGTCATTATTAAGGTAAATTTATAACTCCATTATAAATTTGTTTTTATTGCCTTACTGTGTTTGGTAAATTTTACTATTGTCTATATTTAACAACGCTTCAACTGTCCTTGTCCTGTTTTTATTTTAGTTTGTTTATATATAAAGAAAAAAATCCCTCAGAGGTCCCCCTCCCCTCTTGCTGCTGGGGCTGCAGGCTGTGCTTTGTGGGTCCTAAGTTCCCCTTGCAGGTCAGCCCCCACCTTGTAGAGGTGGGTCATGTCTGTGCTCACAGGACATGACCTCTAGCTTCTCTAGTCTAGAATTCAATGGCTATGCCTTGCCTTCACAATGCTCTCTCAGGGACACCATATGCTTTTGACATCATCTCTGGAAATAGTGAATTAGCCTTACAAAACCCCAATGACTCCGCAGGTTGTCCCCAGGCAAGGGATTTTTGAAACCACCAGGGAGCCTCTCCACTGGGACTGCTAGATGTCCTGATGCACTTGCCACTTCCCTGAGTCCAGAAGCTTTCAGTAATTTTGGGGCCCTCTTATCTTCTTCAGATTCCTTTGGTTGAAGGTGACATCTGAAAATCCCTGCATGTGTCTCACAGCCCACTCTACCTCTGCTAGTCAATAAATTAGACACAGGCACACACACTGTAGCTGAGTTTTATAATAATTGACTGTAATTTTTCCTTTCTTACCAGCACCAAGAACAGGGCAGTGGCTCTACAGCCTCTAGTCCTAGGGGGGGAATTTCTTTGGAAAGATGATTGAAAGCAGCCATGATCCAAGTACTGACTTGGGAGAAGCATCTTGTGTTTTCCTGTTGTTTTAGGTCCTATAAACCCAGATGTTAGGTTAGAAGGGATCAGACTTATTCCAGGGAAGGTCAGAGTGGGTCTGGGTCTTCCCGCCTCGACAACTGGGACCTGCAGCTGGGCGTTCCCTGGACATCCTGCACATGCAGGAGGCGAAACACCTGAGAAGTCAGAGGCATAGGAGGACAAGGCAGTACTATTGTCAGATCACTCAGGTGAAGCTGCTCTGCCTGGCCACCTGGTGCGGGGGCAGCAGCAGGCAAGTAAGTGAGACCAGCTTGCCTTCTGACAGAGTATGTGGAATACCTCACTTTCTCTCAGATACTCTGTCACAACAATGGACTCAGGGTCCATTCTTTCTCAGACTCCATCCAGCTGGTCATCTTCCCACATGATTGACTGCCCCGTGGAGCTCAGGTCCTGGCATCCAACATTGAGACAGACTCAGATCAGTGACCCCACAGCTGCTCCAGGCATTTCTCTGCAGAAACCAGCATTTTCCCTGCATCTCCATCTCTGGTTGAGCCCTCATTGAGATTCCTGAATATACCACAAGACCCAACAGATGGAGAGAGATTTTGGCATCAACGACTACTAGCCAAAGGGAGAATGGATTCTTAGGCCCAGGAGAGAGGGGTTTAGACTTGGTTTCCAGCCATGAGTACAGAGTCTCACATTGTTCTGATGCTCTTAATTTGGTCTTGGGCATCTCTAAGTTTCTCTCAGAAAGCCTATTTATTACTGCTGTTTCAGCTTTTATCCACTATTATGATACCGATGTGCAGGTCATGTGTGAGGAGACATGTGTTTTTATGATTAAACACCTGCAAGGTTGAGCACAATCACCTGAGATTCTGGTTGTGCCTATGTTTTCAATTATTATGGTGGAGGCTTTTTTGCAATTTTAGTTCTGTGATGGTTTTAAGAGACAGAATTGATTTTAACTTTTTTCAATGTTTCTTCCAAGAATGAGAGTAATGATTTCCAAGATATTTACATGATAGTTCAGGAAACTAGGTGGACTTTTACAGGTCATCTTTTAACCTGTTGCCAGATATAGGAATCTAACTTCACTAAATGTAAGGGCACCTGGACAGACATAACATGAAGTCACTGAAAGTCTTAACAATTTCAAGTACTTTCCAAGAAATTGGAATATGGAAAGTACAACAGGCAAGAAACCTGTTAAGTTTCAGGTGTTGTTACATTCTAGAAGGGCATCTGTGCCCCTGGCTGGACCCAGGAGGTGCACCTGCAGTGTCACAGCAAGAACAGGAACTTCCACTTCTTTAACGAAAGTCAACTAGTGACAATACTGTTCCCCAGATAGGATGTAGAGCAAGTTGGGGGTGATGGATGGGCCCTTGGCTTCCAGAATGCTCTGCAACATGAGATCCACAATCACATCTGAGAGGCACTGGTTTAAGTATGAGGACATCTCATAATTTCTGCCTTCTGTGACCTGTGTCTCTGCCAGGATGATCAGGGATGTGACTTATTCCCTTCTTGTTATTAAACCTGCTTCACAGATATTTAAAACTGGGGAGCTTGCTTTAGGTTAGTATGCCCCCACCATTCATATATTGAAGTGCGAAAACCCAATGAACTCTACTGGGAGAAGGACTTGTAGGAAGTAATTATGGTTAAATGAGATCATTAGATTAAAGTTCTCATCCTTAGAAAAGGGATGCCACCCTCTTTCCATATGAGATTATAGTTAGAAATCAGCTGTCTGTTTGCTAGGATGAGTTCCCAGCAGTAATTGATCATCTGGTAACTAGACCTTGGATTTTCCAGCCCCTAGAAGGTGAGAAAATAAATTTATATTGTTTAAGCTACCCAGTCATTGGTACTTTGTGATGGCAGTTTCAGTAGATAAAGACATATTTTGCTACTGAGAAGTAGGGCGCTGTTGTTAGCAAATATTTAAAAAGGTTTAAGTGGCTTTGGAAGTATGTGATGGGTAGAAGGTGGAGAAGTTTTCAAGTGCAAGCAAAAAAATTTCAAGATTGCTATGAATGGATGTTAAAGGTGATTCTGTTGAGAGCTCAGAAAGATGAGAAATCTGTAGAGAACACTCCCATAGATAGTCATGAACACAATGGCAGTTGAAATGTGAATCCTAAAAGCCATTCTATTGAGGCCTTAGATGGAAATGAGGAACGTGTTATGAGTTCTTGGAGGGATGGTGATCTTTGTTATAAAGTGTCGAAGAGCTTGGCTGAACTGGTCTCTAGTGTAATTTGGAAGGTAGAACTTGTGAGCAATTAAACTGGATATTTGGCTGAGGACATTTTTAAGCAAAGTGTAGGAGTGGCTTTGTTCTTCCTGGCCTCTTCTAGTTGAATTTATGGTGAGACAGATGGATTGAAGATGACAGTATTAATAAAATGCAGATCAGAATTTAGAGATTTGAAAAACTGTGAGCTCATCTATATAGTTCAAAGTGAGAAAGGCTGTTCTGAAGAGGGCATGAAAAATGTTGCTGGAAAATGATTGATAAAAAAAATCGTGCAAACGCCTCATGGATTTTATCAGCTTTCTCACCATAAGCTAGAGAATAAAGATAGGATTATACCAGCAGATACAATGTCACTTTGAAATAAAAGGGGACAAGAAGGTGGGGCAGAAGGAAGAAAGATCATCAGACTTCTTGGATTTACAGAACACAATTATAACCCAAGTTGGCTGTGAGGATGCATTATTTTTTAAGAAAAGCGAAGAATGACCTTGAAAGACATTAAAAGATCCTCACGGACAACTTCATGGTTTCAATGACTTGAACAATTGCCTCTTATTCAACAGGCATTACAACCAGCAACCAAATCCTTTGGGTGGGGCTGCCCCCTGGCAGAGCCTGGTTGGTGTTTCTATTGTCAGCAGAGCCATGATGTCACTCACGAAAGTGAGATGCCACCTTAGTTGGGCTGTGAGGTGGGACTGCTACCCTTTTTAGTACAGAATGAGGATCATCAAGCCAAAGACAATTCTTCTCCAACCTTAATATCCTATGGGATTTGCTTGGCAGGTTTTGGAGAAGCTTGGGGCCTATCACTCCTTTCTTCTTTCATATTTATCCCTTTCTAAATGGGAATGCCTCTCTTATGCCTGCCCCATTTTGGAAGCATGTAACTTTTCTGGTTTCATACGTTCACAGCTAGTGAGTAATTTTGCCTCAGAATGGATTATACCTCAAATTCACCAATATCTGATAAGATTATATTTAAATGAGACTTTGGACCCTAGACTTTGGAGTTGATGTTGTAATGAGTAAGACTTTGGGGTTGTCGGGTACATTTAATGTTTTTTTTTTTTTGCATGTGAGAAAGGAATGAATTTTGGGGTCCACAAGAAGGATATTATTGATTGAATTGGGTACCTTCTAAATTCATATGTTAGAGTCCTAATTCTTAATGATAGCATTTAAAAATAGGTATTTGGGGAAGCTAAGGTTAAATGAGGTCATAATGTGGTGGTCCAACTCTAGTAGAATTGGCACATTGAACACAGAGGGAGAGAGATCTCTCTCCAACATTTAAGGACTCAGTAAGAACGTGGTCAACTGCAAGCTAGGTCAGACCTTGCATCAGGACCAAAATCAGCTGACACCTCGATTTTGGACTTTCCAAACCCTCCATAGCAGTGAAAATTTACTAATGTTTAAGCCACATGCCCTATGAGATGTTTTTTCTGGCAGCCCAAGCTGAGTGAGAGAGCTAGCCATTTTAATTACATAAAAATATTTGATAATTTTATTGGAAAAGAACACACATGTGATTGATAAATATAAAATAAAATATAGATAAAATAGAGGAATTAAATAAATATAAACAACATTAGGAATTCTCTTTGGAAAAGAAAATGAAACATTGTGAATTTTCATTTTCATCTTATAAGAATGTATCTTCTACTAACAGACACATTAAAAACCTCTGTTTTTGTCTTGTGTGTTGGGGGAGGACAACGATAACATTCTATGAAATAGAGACATGAATTAAGCATCTTAAAGTAAATATAGGGACCTGGTACATGATAGCAATATAAGATGAAAAAAATCAAGTGAGGCTCCAGGATATCACATACATGAACATGTCAGGCTTTCCCTCATCCATCTCTTTTCTCCTGAGGATACAGGGTTTTATATAGGGTTGAGGACTAAGCCTGAGAACCACCATTCCTAAAAACTTACAGGTAAAGACAGATATACATGTCCTCAGGTTTTTTGGGAAAACAGTATGAGAGATTTAATTTCTAATTCAAATTACTATTTTTTTTTGCCATGAGTTAATTCTACCTAATAGTAAACAAATGAACATGTAGAATTTTTTACTATTATTACTAACATTATTATTACTGTTCTTTTGCCTCAGGAGTCCCAAGAGAACCACGAAACCTTCTTCTATTTTGAGAATGTACTGCACAGTGTCAGTTGCATAGGAGTACTGTTCACAGTGCAGACCAAATCCAGGAGATGAAGAATAGAAATATAATGTACATATTCATGTTTAATATGTAAAATAATATGTTTGAAATGCAAATACACCATGTCACTGTTTAAAATAGGAGCAATGGAGGGTCTCTACAGTCAGATGTTGTTAACTAACGTAAGGAGATTCCACAGGGTGATAGGACACTCCCTCCCCATATCCCCACCTTCCCTATTGCACCTGCTCTTGGGCTTCTTCCTGAGCTCTAATGTCACCAGCCCAGGTGATCTTAGCACATCCTCATGGATCTGGAGTGTCCCTTGGGGTCCCGAGATCACCCTTCACTCCAGTTTTTTTTTGTCTCTTTGCAGGGAGGTTTGGTCTGGGCTCGCACTGACTTCCCCTCACTGTGTATCTCACAGTAATACACGACTGTGTCCTCAGTGGTCATGGAGTCCAGCTGCAGGGATAATGAGTTCTTGGACATGTCTCTGGAGTTGGAGGTGCAACTCTTCAGGGACAGGTTATATGCTGAGCTGCCATAATAACTGATGTACCCTAGCCACTCCAGTCCCTCCCCCAGGGACTGCTGGATCCAGATCCAGTAGTAATAACTAGTTATGATGGAGAATCCAGAGTCAGTGCAAGTGAGGAAGAAGTTCTGTGGGGGCTTCACCAGTCCTAGGCCTGATTCTTGCAGCTGTACCTGGGATAGGATACCTGGGGACAAGCAAAATCAGTTCTTGTTATTCACGTGCAATCACAACATCCCATAGATTTATGTCTGACATCTGAGACAATCACCTTGGGAGGCTGTCACCAGGCACAGGAGAAGACCCAGTAGTCTCATCTTCTATACCACAGCTCTTCCTTTCCCAGAGGTCTCAGCCCTGTGTGAGGAGAGAACTGTGAGCACTATAGCCCAAGACATAACTTTACTTGGGAGCCTGAAGAGAAATTTGCATGTGGGGCAGCCTGTTCCTTTTAAGATAGGAGGGACTGAGTCAAGCTCCCCTGGTCCTTCTGGGGTTGCAGTAGGGTTATTTTTCTTGAATTCATAAGATGTCTAAATATGAATGGGAGATCACCTTGTCTATAAGGCATGTTAAAACAAGTCAAAGAATAGCCCTATCTTTCTGAGTATAAGAATAAATGCTGGATTAGTTGAGTAGATCACCATTTATTTAAGCTTATGAATATTTGTAATAATTATTATAGTGATTAGCATTGTGTCCAGACTCATTCTGACACTCAATGGATTAAATGTATTCACAGTTCCCAGTTATTTATAAACATAACTCAAGTAAAATAATATTTTGTAGTCAACATTTTGTAAATATATCTCAAAATAAGAGACAGTCCTTCCCAAATTTCTACTTCCTTTAAGCACATATAACCTAACTTTGGTCTATGTAACTGCCTCCAAATCACAGTCAAACTTGACAACCCTTCATTATTGATGTTAGATTTTATATATTGTAGTTCATTTTAGTTTTTCTTACATAATAAATAGTCTTTATACATTCTTTATAAACTTCTTTATAAGATATATATTTTATCTATGAGGGTGGGATGATAAACTTTGCCTCCACTGTAATATTTTTTGTTACATTAGATGTATCTGGATACAACTAGTCCTATGTAGTCACATGATATCTCTTCTCCATCATTCTTGACATTGCACACACCAATGTTTACATTTTTCAACCAGTACACATCAAAATGGAAAAGAGTTCACATGTTCAGTTCAAACAGCGTGCTGTTACTGAATTCTTTTTTAAATCTATTTTTATTTTATTGTTAAATTTATTGGGGTGACATTGGTTAGCAAAAATTACATAAGTTCTAGGTGTACAATTCTATGGTGCATTGTCTATGTGTTGCATTATGTGTTATTAAATTCTTAACAGCAGAAAGAGTTCCTTAAATTGAAATTCACAGATGAATGCAAGCTGTGTATAGTGACCAGTGTGTTGATGTGAGTAAAGTGAGACTAGGGTAAGGCGATTCAAAGATGAAGAAGTGCGACAATCAGATGTGAGTGACAAACCATGAATTGGAAGGCCTATGACTGCAGGTGATTAGCTTCATCAAGATTGCAGAAGTGTATTGAAGTGTGTGGTTATTTTCTAGAAAAATAATTGTGCAGCTTTGAAAATAAATAATGTAGGTGCATTTCTTTTTTATTTCATTAAAATACCTTTTCCTGTTCATTTTCTATTTATGCATAAGTGGAGACAAAATTTATAAGCCTGCCCTCATGTATTTTGTAATGTGGAGCTACATGTTAATTTTATTGAAATAAAATTTCCAGTACCAAACATTTTTACTTGGGCAGAAGTCAACATAATGCTTTTTAAATATCCATGCTTTTTGTGTCATATCTAAGAAACCCTGGCTTATCCAAGGTCACATATATTCTGATCCATTGACAAGTGTCTATCCTTCCACCAGTGCAATGAAGTTTGGATTAGTGTAACTATATAACACATGTCTTCCAACATTCAGAAACTCTTAAATACTAACTAGAAATAACACAAAGCATTAGCAGTGTTGGATTTCCGGAGGATCCTGAGAAGGGGCACAGATAGACTCCTTGTTGCCATGTCAATCATTTTTGTAAGATGTAAGATGCAAACATCCTGCTGTGAGGACTTGGGCCTTCCATTCTTTTTTTCTGATGGAAGTCAGAGAATCTGTGAATGTGGATTGTAGGGTCAGTGAGTGATGTGTCAGAAATATGTGCTCATGACATGAAGCCCCATCTCATTCCCCACTATTAGTTCTAATCCCCAGTCCTGGGTAGAAATGATCACTGGCCATTTGCAACATGGACTATAGTTCAGTGAAGCTTGTCTCAGAATAGGGCAGAGCCTGTTCTCTCTCTTCTCTGCTCAAGGAGGTGCCCGGAGTCTGAGCTCAAGATTCAGCGACCCCTAGGTAGGTGCTCAGATCCCATAACACCATGACCCTGAGAAAGACACCTATGGGTGCCTACAATTTAGGACAGAAACCATTGAGAGTTCCCAAAAGAGGCCACATACAGCAGCTCAGAGCCATGTAGAGCAAATTCCACTTGATACTGAGCCTTCCCAGATGGTGCAATCCAACCAAAGTAGCCGATCCTGCTTGCATCACAGCAATGCACCTACTCACACAGCACTGTCTGTGAGGGAGTTTTTAGTCAGTAAACAAATTAATGTATTGGAACACCCTCCCTGCTCACCTGATCTGGCCACCAATGACTTTTTTCTTTACCTGAAGATGAAAGAAATATTGAAAGAAAGGCATTTTGATGACATTCAGGACATCAAGGGTAATAAGATGGCAGCTCTGATGACCATTCCAGTAAAAGAGTTCCAAAATTGCTTTGAAGGGTGAACTAGGCATTGGCATCAGTGCGTATCTTCACAAGAGGACTGCTTCGAAGGTGACCATACTAATATTCAGCAATGAGGTATGTAGCTCTTTTTCTAGGATGAGTTTGTGAACTTGTCAGTTCTCATAGTTCCTGTGCTCCACTGTAGCAACATGGAGAACTTTCTAGTGTTGTTGTTTTGTTTAATTAAAATGTTGCAGAGAAGAAAAATATTTAATCATATAAAAAATCCATTTAACTTAGATCTTTTGTTATACATTGAAAAAATGATGGGATAAATCTGAGTAATATTGAAATAACAAGCAACATTTATAAAACATACAATATAAATCCAAATATACGTTTATTGAAATGTATGTCCAGTTCAGATACAGATGTAGTGGGAGATATTGAAATGTGGAAGGAAGAGGTAAAGGGAGATAATGTTATTTGTAGGTTATTTTTATTACAATCTGTGCTGCAAAGAAAAAAAAAAAACCAAAAAACAAAATAGCCGATCCTGAAGACAAGAAGCTAAGGGGCATCTCTAAGTCCCCATTTCAGTACCAGATCTTCCTGTTTATCTCTGATATATCATCTGCAAAGAGATAATATTACACCTCCTTGTTTGTCATCTATACTGAACAGATGAGAAACTCCCACCCCAAATAAGAAGTGTTATACTTCGGGGCAGCTGAGAGCTTTGGGAGGAAATTCCCTTCCCTGCTCCTTTTTCCCCACCTCCCTTTGGCTGTATTGTTGGGGGTACTCTTTGTGCTTTATGTGTCTTGATCATCCCCTGGTGTTCTTCAGTGCCCACTGTGATCCTCAGCACCCTGTGGTGTGTTCTGAGCATCCCCTCATGGTTTTGAGCCCTCCCTGGTGTGTCCTGAGTGCTCCCTGGTACAAGAAATGATCAAGAAATTCACAGAATGGGGGTTTATTGGAGAGATGGGAGTACTAGCACACACAGTTTGATTGTGTGACTTACTACTAGTACATGTGGCAAATTTCAGTCTACTTGCACCTGTGTTCTTACAGGTATTGCTAAAGAAGTACATCAAATGTGAAGAAAACCCCAAGTATGGATAAAATTGAATTTTGTGCCACCATTAAGTTCCTCACAAAACAAGGGAAAACACCTCAAACCATTTTGTAAGAGATGTTAGTGGTTTACAGGAACTGTTGCCCTGGGAAATCTATGGTTTACAAGTGGCATAGCCTTCTCAATCAAGGCAGAGAGTCGATTGAAGATGACCTCTGTCTGGGATGCCTTGTTAAGATCACTTCCTCAGACATTGTTAAAAAAGTTGAAAACTTGTAATGAAAGAGGCACAACTGAATAAAAAGCAGTTTTCAGAAGTGGTTGGAGTGCCATGTACAACCATTTTGAATATTCTCCATTAGCATCTAAGGATGTCAAAAGTCAGTGCAAAATGGATACTGAGAATGCTTCAAAACCAAACGTACGTTGAGTGTTCATGACAGTTTTTGGATCTCTACAAAGACAACAAAGATGAAGTTTTAACCAGATGAATCGTCACTAGAGATGAAACTTGGATTCATCATTATGAGTCTGAGTCAAAACAGGACTCCATGCAGTGACATGAGAAGACCATGCCATCCCTAAGAAGTTCAAGGTGTTGCAATCAGCTGGAAAAATCATGGGTACTGTTTTTTTGGGATATGGGGGATGTCATACTAATTGATTACAAGGATAAGGATGTCACAATAACTGGAGAGTATTATTCTAGTCTGCTGAAACAGTTAAAAGAATCTGTGAAGAAGAAAAGAAGAGGAAATGGAATAAAGGGGTGCTGATTTTGCACGACAAGGTGCCCTTGCACAAGAACAATGTTGTGCTGGCTACTCTTCAGGACTGTGGCTTCCAAATGTTAAACCATGCTCCCTATAGTCCAGATCTGGCTCTGTCTGAATATTATTGCTCCCAAATCTAAAAAAAATAGCTTTTCATATGAAGAAGTTAAAGTTGCAATTTCAGCATATTTTGAGGGCAAAAACTTTTTTTTTTGTCAATGGTATAAATAAACTTATTGAAAGATTTGGAAATAATATTACAGCTAGGGGTGAATATATTGAAAAGGAAAAATGATAAGTAGTTCTTTTTACCCTTCTTCCTCTTTCTTCCATGAATTTCTTGACCACTTTTCATAGGTCTTAAGCATGAACTAGTCATCCTGATTGCCCCTAGGTGGTTCCTTAGTGCCCTCTGATTGTCTTGAGGGCTCTTGGTAAGTCCTAATCTCCCTGCAAAAGTCCTGGTTGATGCCTGAAAGGCTTGAGCTCCTCCTACAGCCCAGCCCCTTCTCTTTTCCTGCAGGGAGGTTTGTGTTTGGGCTCACCCTGAATTCCTCTTACTGTGTATCTCACACAGTATACATGTTTATGTTCTCAGTAGTCACAGAGTTCAACTGCAGGGACAATTGGTTCCTGGACATGCCTCCAGAGATGGAGGTGCAGCTTTTGAGTGATGGCCTGTAGTATGTATTCTTATCATAAGTAACACATCCAATATAATCTTGTCTCTTCCTTGAGGGCTGGCAGATACAATGCCAGTAGTAACCACTGGTTGTGATGGAGAATCCAGAGAAAGCACAAGTGAGAGACAGGGTTTGCAAGGGCTTCACCAGCCCTGTGCCTGACTCCTGGGATGACACCTTAGGACAAGGACAATCAGTCTCTATCAGTCACATGCAGTCACAGCCACTCCATAGACCTGTGCCTGACATCTGAGATACTCACTGTGGTGGAACTGTCACCAGGCACAGGAGTAGACCCAACAGTTTCATTGTATTCTAGCCAACTGCTCTGTTTTTTCGCCCACACACCTTAGCCCCATGTAAGGAGAGAGCTGTTAGCTTCCACAGCTCAAGAGGGTTTTACCCTGAAGCTTAAAGAAATATTTGCATGTGGGGCTGCCTGTTTAAGTGGAGAGCAACTGGGTCAGACTCCCTGTTCCTTCTGGGCCCCTTCTGGGTGTCTCTTCATGTGAACACATGCACTGTTTGAATCCAAGGTGAGGTATCACTTGGGTCATGAGGCACATTGCAAATAGTTCAAAGGAAGGCCCCACCTTTCTAAGCATAAGACTAATTGTGGAATCTTAACACTCTTCAGTTAGAACTTATAGGGGATTAGTTTTAGGTCCAAATGCTTTCCAAAATATCAAACATTAAAATCTCCACAATTGACAAGATTTTATAATTTGATGTTAAGTAACATTGATTTTAACTTTGTTGTAAATATGGTCCCAAAATATAGGACTGTTGTTTCCAAGACTCTATTTCCTTTAAGTGAAGCACTTATGAATATGACCACTTTTATATAAGCAAGTAGAAAGCACAGGCAGACTTGGAGATTCTTCATTCTTACTGTGTAAGGCTATATTTGTGTCTAAGGCCCTCAGTGCAAATACTTTCCTTAAGTCACCCTAAGGCATATTCAGGTAACTCTCATAAATTATGTCAGACATAATCACACTTACATATGGAGAAAAGGTAAAAATAAAAACAGCCACTATGCATCTCTATGATCCTGCATCTGCCAAATAGTGAAATGATGATGTGTGCAGAGAACAACTGACCATTTTCTCAGAGTCTGGTATTAAAGGTTAATTGATGTTCAGAGGTAGAAGGGGTGGGGAGAGGCACAAGCATAGATTTTCTTAGAAGAAAAAACACTATGAACCTGAAGGAAAATTTCTTCTTCCCCAACTATCCCCTGCCCCTTACCTTGGGCTAAACCCTGTGGTCAGAGGGTCCTGGGCTCCTGCATAATATATGAAGTTCTTTATATTATGGATGCAGTACTTCACAGAGATATGACTTGAAAACAGGCTCTGCAGTCTATGCTCATCTATCCATTCCCTGAACAGTGTCTAGGTGGAAGCTTTTAACTGTAACAATATTTAATTTATCAATACTTTATTTAATGGAGATCAGCTTTGAAGTTTTATCTCAAAATTCACCAGACAGCCCACTCTAATTTTTCTCAGCTTTTAATGAGAAATGTTGTAATACTGTCTTTACAGAGAAGAGTGACAATTATGGGGTTTATAATGAACAGTTTCTTACAGAGAACACAGCTTGCGTCCTGGAAAGTGCTATACAAATACTAAGCAGCTCTGCTTCCAGAATGAGACATAGGATGGCCCCATTTATCTGATTGTAAGGATAAATGCAAAAAAAAGTGAGTAGATCATGATTATTTTAATTACATGGATCATTCAAATTGCTATTGCAAAGTATTGACATTTTGTCCAGGAACATTTTTGTCTAAAAAATCATATTATAAAACATCGCTCATTGGCAGATTTTATGATCATAATTTCATGTATAGTCATGCACTATATAATGACATTTTGGTAATAACAGTCTACAATACACAATGGTCATCCCATAAGATCATAGTGGAGATGAAAATTTCCTATCACGTAGTGATGTCATAGCCATTGCAATGTCATAGCAGTACATACTGCACAAGTGTGTGTGGTGATGCTGGTTCAACAAACTTGCCACACTGCTAGTCATATAAAGTTACATGTGCATGCAGTTACAGTAGGAAGCTGTACCAAGGTTTGTGTAAGTACACACTATAATGCTTGCACATTGATAAATCTGCCCCAAACTGTATTTTTCAGAACTCATTTCTGTCCTTAAGCATTGTATGAGTATAAAACAACTTTCAATGTCAACCTTGCTGTATATGTAATCCCATGTAAAGGACATTCCTTCATAGGCTCCCTTTTATTTTACTTTAAATAATTATGACATTATTTTCATATGAGTAAGTACCTCCAATGTATAGGAAAGCTTGGAGACCCCTGATTTTTGACGTTGACAGTTTTATATTAATAATTGTGGCTTGTCTCGTTATTGAAGTATAGTCAATGTTTTATATAGTTTCTATTTCAACGACTTTATAAGGTATCATTCTAGTATCATACTTTAATGTATGTAGTCTCATATACATTAGTTTATAGTTTGTGTTATACTGTTATACAAGTATTTTGTAGGAAACATTTGGGTTACAAAGAATGATCTATCCCTTTTTCACAGTAAAGCCCAACACTCTACAGCTACATGGCTAGTATGTGGTTGCATCAGATTTGGATCTAGGTCCTTCCAAAGAGCTTTCTCTACCGAGAATGCCACGGGGAGTGTGGCAGGGGTAAAGCAGGTGGAGAGGCTAGGGCTTCTGTAGGAGGAAGCTGAGGAGGCCACATGCATCCTGGGTTCACCTACCTTTGGGCAGCAGCTCAGTGCCCAGCAGTCCTCGCAGAATTTTGCACAAAGAGAAGCAGTAGACGAGCAGGTTTAGGCAGCTGTTGAGGTGCAGCAGCACCAGGTTAAGGGTGTGCAGAATGTTGAGCATGGAGGTTGCATAACACCTGTTGCTGTTGCTGCCCATGATGCTCTCCTGCCTGTTCACTCAGGACACCAGAGCACATAGTAAAGCTATGGGCAGAGGGTCAAGACTAGCAGGAGCCCCAGCACCAAGGTTCTAGCTGTGTGCTCGTGTGGGCTAACTGGGGCCAGATTCAACTGTGTGGCAAGTGCCCTGGCCAGGCTCACATAGCCTGTGAGTACTAGTAGGAAGGCAGCAGCAAAGATAGTCATGGTAGTGTAGGCTAGGCCGGCCTCATCCAGCCATGCTCAAGACACAGAGCAGCATGTGCAGTGCAGCTGGCCAGCGAGGCCAAGATGCAGGCCAGTCCAGCCAACCAGGCAGTGGCACAGGTGGCATGGTAGGGGCCCTGGAAGTGCAACACAAGGCTGGTGGCCATTCTGGGCCTGGGTGGGCACACTGAGATGCAGTGGCATACGCTGATGAATGCTGTGAAGGCCATGGCCCTGCAGGTGGCCACATAGAAGGCAGCCCCAGCCACCAGGTAGGCAGCCTCTGGGAAGGGCCAGTGGGCCAGGTGCAAGTAGTAGGTAAGCCACATGAGAATGAGGAGCACTTCATTCTCCTAGGCCAGATTGATGAAGTAGAGAGGCAGGGCCCCAGGTACCTGCCTGTGTGGATGAACATCATTAGGAAGGCCATGTTGGCAGGTAGCCCCAGGCCCAGTGCCAAGGTGTATAGGCTGTGAGGACTATAATGGACTAAGTAGCATTATCCCAGAGGCTGCACCTGCCAACACCCAGGTCTCCAAAGGTACTGTTCATCTTGTACCTTAGACTAGGGAGAGGAAGACAGGTCACTGTGGAGGCTAGCCAGATAGAAACCCCTCATACCACCTTTCCCTAATCCCAGTCCTCTCTTCTTCAGTCCTTGCTGGGAAGAAATACTAGAACCAAGAAAGTCTACATATCTGTGAAGGGTTGAGGTCACAGCTCAGCCAACATGGGATGGGGGATGAGGTGGGATGGAGAAGAGGGGATGCAGACCAGAGTTATTTGAAGTAGAGTGGGCTTGCTGACAAGCTGTGAGAAATGAGGAAGAAGCAGAAGTCCCCCAAACCTGGGAAATTTCCAACCTGGTGACTGACAAGTGAAGCCTCCCCTCACAGAGGGAGTATGGTTCAGATATGTGGGGGCACAGGCATATGCAGTAAGCCTAAGCAAGGTTGAGCCAATTGGGAGTTTGGAGGAACCAGGTTGGAATATGGAGAACTCCTCCTAGAAAGAACCTAAGCCATCTGGATCAGTGGGGAAGGGAGCAAGGCATAGATGGAGCACAAGTCTTAAGATGCACTGATCCAGAGGACAGGCCTATGTATAGTGACCTTAGACTTGTCTTAGAGGTCTTCTCCTGAGGTTTGTTAAAAAAGTTTCACAACTCTCAGGTCTTCCAGCCTGTTTCCTACTCCCTTACCTTTTGACCACAGAGAAGTCCTGGGTCTGACTCAAAACTTTGGACAGCTAATCAAAAAGAGCAAAGGCCCTGGAATCAGGCAGACCAGCTGGATATTTGTCATGTGACTTTGGGCAAATTACTCAGCTTCACTGAGCCTGTCTTCTCTACTATAAAATGCAGATTAAAATGCTTACCTCATAGTGTTCTTTGGAGGATTACAAGAAAATACAAGTAAAACTGAGCACTGTGGCTGACACTGGGGAGATAATTTATAAGCTTTAGCTCCTTTCCCATCTAGGCAGCACACAGATAACTGTGTATACCCACACAGGCAAACACACAGCATTAATGACACTGATACTCTAAGTTAACAAAACAATATAAAGATATTTGCATGTACTCCTCTTCTCTCCCCAAGGCGGGTAAGTGCACAAGTCAATGTCCTGCTCCGATTTTGGACACAGACACACTCCTAGGGTGTCCTAAAACTCAGTCCCTCCAATACCAAAATTTGTACTTGTGCCTTTGAACCTGTCAGGCTCCAGTCCTTTGTGAGACCATGAGTGAGTATATTCCCTTCTCCTCCCACTCAGCTCTGTCCACCATGGCTCTAGCCCCCCAACTTCCCCACCTTGCCATCTCACTCAATCAGTCCTCCCTTACCCCTTGCTGCTCTGGATGCAGTAGCACTCTCTGGGCCCTTGGGGCCTGGCTTTCAGAACTGAGACAGAGAAGAATTGACCCTTGCCCACACACATTCCAGATCCTCCCAGCAACCAATTAATCCCATGAAAAGACATGCAGATTGGGCCCAAGAGCTGAAGGGGCTGGGGCCCACCTGTGGCAGCTGTGTGCTCAGTGTGTCAGGTGTGGCCAGGGCCCCAAGGGAAGGGAGTGTCATTGCAGAGCAAGAGGGCACATGGAGAGAGAGAGATAGAAAAATTATAAGGACGCCCGGGCAGCTGAATGCCATTGTGCTGACCTGACCTAGGTTAGATTGTGGTTTGTGAGGCACATTTTGTGGGCTTGGTTTCTCCTTAAACTAGGGAGACACTGCTGGAGCTCCTGCTGCTGTCAACCCCAACTGTTCTTCTACCCCATTTGGCCAGCCTACTCCTCTAGCACCCTGCCTTTCTCACAGCTTCTGGATGGGTCCTACAGCCAAACTTGGTGAGCTCTGTAGTAACTAATCAGTTTATAGGCCAAGATTTGGTAAACAGGAACCTTCAATCTTAGGCCAGATGTGAGAGGTTTTACTCAAAATTCTGGCTGGACACAGGCTGACTTGTGCATCCTGGAAGGGGTGCAAAGGTTAGAGGCCAGTATCCAAGGGACTCCAGGCTATACTTTCATGGGCTTCAAAATTTTCATGCAGAGGGACAATTCTGGAAAGCAAAGCAGAGTTAATCAAATTACATAGATCATCTCAGCTACCCTCAAGCTGGAGGTGCCATGCCTGCTCACTTCTGACTTTGGCAGCTGGTGCAGTGGAAAGTGTATGTTTTGGAGTCAATCAGGCCTTAATTCTAGTGTCAGGTCTGACATGTAGGTATTTAAGCTTCCTGAGTCCATTTTCTCATCTGTAAAACAAACCAGTATTTAATAATAGCATTTTCTGAGCATTTATCATGTGCTAGGCTCTAGTGTGAGCACTTTAACTCAGTAATTCTGTACTACTTCTGTACAGCATCTCTAAGAAGTATTTACCATTATTGAACATATTCTGCAAATAAGCTAGTATGTGGCAGGAAACATTACCTACCCCTTTCCTTCTTCTTTGCTGACCAGTGTGGGTAAATCTTAATTAATTTAATCCCATCATGGGAATTCCATTTTCCTTGCTAGGAATTGGTTTAGGAATAGAAATGTGACATAATTCTGGCTAGTGGGATATGAGGGGAAACCTAGGGGTCTTCTGTGAGAGCTTTCCTCTCTCTTTTCACCTTTGGATATTATATGCAGATGTGCTATCTGGAGCCGCTGCAACTATTTTGCAACTCTGAGGGCAGTAGTGAATAGACAATAGTAAAGCAGAAAATTGAAAAACATCATTCTCACCCTAATAAGTCTAACAATAAAAAAAAAAAGAAAGAAAAATATCATTCTCTGATGTCATTGCAAGGCAGCCAAATTACCCAGCATTGAAACTGAAGCTATGCTCTCTTTGACCTCTTATGTGAGTGAAAGTTTCCTAATTGTTTTGACTCTATTTATTATATATGTACTATATATTTACTACTACACTTTTATGTACTTTACATATGGCTACACTAGTATATATGTAGTAATACATGTGTATATGCGCGTGCGCACACACACACACACACACACACACACACAGATTATGTGCAAGGGCTGTCTGGAAGGTATCCAGCCATGTAACTGCTCTTGTTATATAGACAACGGCTGGATTTTTTCCAGACTGACCTCATATATACGGTGAAGATAGTTGGTGATGTGACAGTAGGTACCCTACCACGGTCACTTTCCCTTGAGAATGGCTATACTCACACACACACACATCCTTCTGACTCCCTGTGACCTCTAGGATTCATCCCAGAGACTGGCACTTTCCGATTCTGTGAAATGAGGACTCAGTGCCCATCTCTGTTAGCTTTGCAAGTGTAAAGTGCCCAAGTCTAAACAAATGGGAGGGAATACCTCCTGTGACCCCGAAGGGCACAGGCAGAAGCAGGCACATATTCTCTGCTACACTCAATGGGTAAATTTTAAGTAGGTAATAAAAACCTTATAAACTTGCATGCCTTCTGAACCAGGACCTTCACTTCGAGGGAAAGAAAGTAAGTATACAAAGGTGATTTACTATGAAGTTTATAATAGCAAAAAATTGTGAACAATCCAAATGTTTTTCAGTGAGGGATTGATAAATACATTACAGTCTATCTTTACAATGGAATATTATACAACCATCAACAAGGCAAAAAAGACATGGAATGGTGTTACAGTATATTTTCTTTAAAAATGGGTAATGAAGTAGCACAACTGGTCTTTTAAAAAAATCTGTCTATAGGCATAGAAAAAAAATTGAAAGGTACAGTTATACAAAGGAATTGAAAGTAGTTATTTTTGGGCATTAATATTTTGGGTGATTCAAATTTTTCTTATTTTCGATTTTCACACAACAAGAGGAATACTAGTAAATGTCAGAAAAGAGCAGTAAATGTCTAAGAAAGGAAGCAGGGTCAGGTAGACAAGATGTCTATTTCAACCCTGGTCATATTTTGACCCTGAATGTATTGTATTGGCACAATATGGCAGAATTCTGTGGGTTATACCAAGTTCCTGCTGTGACAGTGACATGGCACAGAGAAGCAAAAGACACTCCACTCTTAGGATTCCTTGAATGCACTTGGAGTTTTCTTCCTAGTAGATTTGACAACTTTCTTAATTTGGGCTAAGAGCTGGAAGATATTCAACAGCAGCAGGAGTGCCAGGCAGACAATAGCTGGGATGCAAGTGTTCAGGGATTCTTTCAGACATGCCAATGTGAAAAAAGGCCCCCAGAATGGAAAGGGAGGTCTCTGAGGCTCCCTGGGAGCACTCAGAAAATCCAAGAGCTCAGCGCTCTTCAGCCTATGTTAACCTATTGCAGCTCAAGCCCTTCCATTAAGTATCCCATCCACCCCCCACAAGGATAGCAAGGAATCAGAAGCTTTTTGAACTAATGTAACCCCTCTCAGTGGGCAAAAATGAAATAGGACCAATCTAGCCAAACAGGGCAGGGAGGTGAATAGATAGGCATTTTGGAACAAATTCTCTCTGATCCTATTTCTTTCTTAATTATACTGGAGAGAAGTAGGCCCAGAGTTTGGTGGTGGAGATGAACGAAAGATCTGGAAATGAGAGAAGCTCCAGAAATGGAAAGAAACCCTAGGGGAGGAGTGGTAGTGGTGGCCGCAATGGTGATACAAAATCAGGAGATTCAGAAGAGCCTGAAGATATCTGGCTTTTGAGGCACCAGCTGTTTGTGTACATTAGCAGTTTCTGTGGACAGAGCTGGCTCCAGGGAAATTCTCTTTCTGTTAGGGGACTCAGTTTCCCTGTTCCCTACCTCCAGACACATAATGGCAGGTGCTACTCTATTCTCTTATCTCAGGGGTGGGACTGAGGGAGAACAGCAGGGGCTTTTAGGTTAAAACACATCCTTATAAATGGAATAGCATGCAACCAATAAGGTAGAATATACATCTAACATAAAATAGTATTGCAGTATTTGAAGTGTGAAAAGCAGCTGTCCTAGTTTGAAGATCATGGAAACAATAGTACACCAGGAAGTGCTCCTGATTCCAGAGAAAAAGGAAGGGTGGCAACAGTAAAGAAGAAGAGAAGAATAGCCGGCTCCTTCTATCCTCCTCCTCAATAAGTCCCCCTTTCCTTTGCCCTGGTGGACCCACCATGAGCATTGTCAAAAGTTACTCATCTCTTGCAGCATGGGTGGGCCCAGGACCAGTGGCAACCCAGCCAGCAGTTTCAGGCAGCCCACAGCTATTTGGTAGCTCATGGGATCTGTATGGTAGTTGAACACCATCAATGGGAACAACTCAGGGAACTGGATGAACAGGGCTTTCTAGGGGTATCAGGGACTGCTTGTCAGCCACTCATCAAGGACCCACTGCCCACATGCTTCACAGGGATGCCTGCACCCTGCATTCCCCGGTAAGAGAATTACTACTCTAGGTCAGGTCTAGGGCTGAGGTCAGCCTGGAAAGGAGAGAGTCCCTCTGTGGGGCTGAGTTTTGGAATCAGGAAACAGGCTTTGTGTTCCAAGGAGAAGAACTAGAAGGTGATGAAGAGATGGACTGATTTTCCCACTGGACTCTGATCAGGTTACAACCCAGAGCCAAATTCCAGGAAAAGGAAGCAAGGCTTGGGCCTTCTCATCTAGTGCCAAGGCCTTGGGAACTCCACAGCTTCTTCTTCTTTCTGCCTGGCCTGGTTTCTCTTCAGGTACTACACAGGGAATATTTGGCATTGGGAGAGAGGATGGAAGGGCATAGAGTTGCTCATTAGACAGATTTCACTCCTGTAGACACTAGAGGAATTGAGGGGGTTAAAGTGACTCATTTTGCTGAGTCAGGCTCTGCCCTGAGCCTTATAACAACACCCAAGTCTCAGGTTACTTACCTTTCCTAGCTTCCCTTACTCAGCAATTGAAAAAGAAGCTCTAAGCTGTCTGGCTCTGGGGATGAACTTCCCCAAACCCACCACCCTAAGCCAGGAAAGGAGGGGAGAATCCAGGCCTGGGAGAGGGAGGCTGCCAGCAGTCTCTAAGTCTGGTTTATATGAGGGGCTTAGGAGATTGGTGGGCATTAACAACATGAAAGCCTCCCTGAGAATCTGGAACTAGACAGAAAGCAAAGGGTAATTTGTAGGCCTCTATCTCAGGTTCCATCCTTTAGGAAAGGGCTCTCTGGATTCTAAGTTAGGAGTGTGTCTAGTTTGGGTCCTGCTTCCTAACTAGCTGTGCAACCTTTAAGATACACTTCACTTTCAGGGAGGATTTCCCAACCTGCCAAGCAGGAATTAATAAACCCCTGCTTCACGAAGCTCCCAAGAATTTAAGCAAAGGAAGGAGGGGAAAGGGGCGGGAAAGGAGCCATGTCCCTTTTCCATTCCATCTTCCTCCTCCAGGGTCCCTGAGCGTTTCTCCTCCTGCTCTAGGTTTGCCAAGGCCACCAGTACTCAGCTGGAAGGGGTGTGCCAGACCATTTTCGTCTATGGAGCTGCACAGAGCTCAGAGGAACTCTCCAGGAAGGTGCTCAGGTCGAAGTCGAGGTGCAGGTACTCTCTCTTAAAGCTCTAGCCCCATGTCGCCTAAAGCAGGCAGGTCTGCAGGGCACCGTAGCGGGCAGGCGGAGGCGGGGGCGGGGCGCGCCAGGGTAACCGCTGGGGCCCCTCGGCCCGCCGGCCACGCCACGCCACTCACCATCTTTTATGGGGGCCGAGATCTGCTCCGGGAGCATGGCCGCCCCAGTGAGCGCGAAGAAGCCGCCCAGCAGGACGCGCAGAGCTGCGACCAGGAGCGCCATTGCCGCGCAGACCCTCTGGGAGGACAGGCTCAGAGCTCTAGGGCAGGCCGGGCCGAACACCCGCCCCTGCAGGCGGCTTATTTCCTCCCGCCACCTGAGTGCCTAGGACCTTAGCCAGAGCCTCCCTTTCCTCCCCTTTCAGGGGTGTTTCCACCCTCTTTATTGTCCCAGCACTGATTGCAGGAGGAGATGACGCTTGTCGCTGATGGGGCCACTGGCTCTTAACTAACTTAAACGGTCCCCTTTGAATTCAGGGAAATTCTCCCTCTCCCAGTCCCTACGGAAAGACTGGAGTCAAACAGGGGTATCTGGACGTGACTCACAGAAGAGCTCCGTTAGGATCAAAAGATCAGGGCTTCATTCCTCTCTGTGCCACCTTAGCTTTGCTATCTGAGCTGTCACCTAACCTCAGCATGCCTCGGTGTCTGCTTCTGTAAATGGGGATAACGCTGTACCAGTCCTGAGTCTGGAACAGGCCTCGCACAATGCCTGGCACATGTAAGAGCTCAAAAAGTTATTTGCAAATTAGTAAATTAATTTATGTAATTATTAGTACTAAATCAATAACTAGTCATAAAATAAATTGCTCTTTTGTATCTTTGCCTGAAATATATTTTTCTTCTAATTTCTTTGAACTGAAATTAAAATGAAAAAGGCGTTTGATAATTCAGATACTTGCAGCCATGGGAAGAGAGGCTTCCAGGGAACAAAATCCTAGAGTTGCTCTGGCTTCTGCAGAGCATATTCAAAACCCTAGAGGCCACTCCTGGCCTATCTGTTCTTACCTGGAATTCTGTCTACACCTAGATAAGCTAAATGTGGGCCACTTTGATCAGCACTCTTTTTGTTTTCTTTTTTTTTCTCCCTCCCCAAGCTAAAAATATTTGTTTACACTTTTTTTTTTAAATTCATTTTTATTGTTAGACTTATTGGGGTGACATCTGTTAGCAAGGATTACATAGGTTTCAGGCATACAATTCTACAGTGCATTGTCAACTTGATGTATAATAAGTTCACCACCTAATGTGACTTCTCTTTCCATCACGTTATATTTAGCTTCCCCCGCTCCTCTCCCACCCCCTCCCCTTTCTCCCCTCCCTAACCCACTCATCCCCAAATAAACATTAAACTATTGATTGTGTCCATGGGTTATTTGTTTGTTCGTTTCTTTTTTTCTTTGCTTTCAGTTTTATATTCTGCATATGAGTGAAGTCATATAGTTCTTTGTTTTTTCTGTCTGGCTTATTTCACTAAGCATGATGATCCCC
>PVJL010014344.1:0-28415 GCA_004026885.1 Lyroderma lyra | reverse complement strand
GTGGTCTGTCTCTGCTCCCTTCCCTCTCCCCGACTCGCCCCTTTCTCGCCAGCCTTCAGGTTTACTTGCGATTTGTGGATTTCTCAGCAGCCGGTTTGTCACTCAGGGTCCGCTTTCTTGGCTCCTGGTCGGCCGTTCAATTGTGTTTTCTGGGAGAGGCTTTAGGAACCTCCTCTCCAGTCGCCATCTTGTCTTCTCCGAGATACTTTCCTTCTATACCTATTTTATTTAGTGTTTTGATCATAAATGGATGTTGTACCTTGTCGAAAGCTTTTTATACATCAATTGAAATGAACATACTGTCTTTAGGTTTGATTTTGTTTATGTGGTGTAGCACATTGATTGATTTTCATATGTTGAACCATCATTGTGCTCCCGGGGAGAATCCCAATTGATCATGATGTATGATCTTTTTGATGCATTGTAGTATTCTATTTGCTAATATTTTGTTCAGGATTTTTGCATCTCTGTTCATAAGAGATATTGGTCTATAGTTTTCTTTTTTTGTGTTGTCTTTGCCAGGTTTTGGTACTAGAGTAATGTTGGCCTTGTAGAATGAGTTAGGAAATATTGCTTCCTCTTCAAACCTTTGAAAGAGTCTGAGGAGGTTAGGCATTAATTTTTCTTTGAATGCTTAGTAGAACTCGTTGGTGAAACCATCTAGTTGAGGGCTTTTGCCTTTAGGGAGATTATGGATAGTCATTTCAATCTCATTGCTATTGTTAGGCCTATTTAGATTATCCAGTTCTTCTTGGTTCAGTCTTGGTAGGCTATAAGTTTCTAGAAACTTTTCCATTTCTACTAGGTTGTTAAATTTTGTGGCATAAAGTCCTTCATAATATTTTCTTATAATCCTTTGTATTTCTGTGATATCAGTGGTAATTTCTCCCCTTTCATTTCTAATTTTGGATATTTCTGTCCTTTCCTTTCATCCTTTGAGTCTTGCCAGTGGTTTGTCATTTTTGTTGACTTCTCAAAGAACCAGCTCTTCGTTATGTTAATTTTTTTATTGTCTTTCTGTTCTCTAATTGGTTTAGCTCTGCTTTAATTTTTATTATTTCTTTCCTTCTGCTGACTTTGGGTTTTGTCTGCTCTTCTTGTTCGAGTTCTTTAAGATGGAATGCTAAGATGTTTGCTTGTGATTTTTCTTGTTTCTTAAGATAGGCCTGTAATGATATAAATTTCCCTCTTATTACCACTTTCGCTGTGTCCCAATAATTCTGATACATTGTATTTTCATTGTCATTACGTTCTATATAATTTTTATTCTCATCTTTTATTTGTTCTTTTGTCCTGTCCTTTTTTAATAACCTGTTGTTTAATCTCCATTTATATGTGGTTTTTTTCTGCTTTCCTTTTACAGTTGATCTCCAATTTCAAAGCTTTTTGGTCTGAGAATGCACTTGGTATGATTTCAATCATCTTGAATTTGCTGAGGATACTTTTGTGTCCCAGCATGTGGTCTATTCTTGAGAATGTTCCATGCGCACTGGAAAAGAATGTGTATCCTCTTTTTGCTGGATGAAGTGTCCTGTAAATGTCAATTATGTCCAATTGCTGTAATGTGTCATTTAGAGCTGTTACTTCCTTATTTATTTTCTGTTTGGATGATCTGTCTATGGCTGTTAGCGGGGTGTTTAAGTCTCCCACTATGATTGTGTATTCATCAGTCTCTCCTTTAAAGTCTATTAGTAGTTTCTTTGTGTAATTTGGTGCATCCTGGTTGGGAGCATATATGTTGATTAGTGTCAACTCTTCCTGTTGTTGCATTGTGCCTTTTATCATTATAAATGTCCATCCTTGTCTTTTAGTATGGTTTTTAACCTGAATTTATTTCATTAGATATCAGTATGGTAACTCCTGCTTTTCTCTGGTTACCATTTGCTTGGAGTATTGTATCCCATCCTTTCACTCTGAGTCTGTGTTTGTCCCTACAGCTGAGGTGTGTTTCTTGGAGACAGCATATGGATGCGTTCTGTTTTTTAATCTAGTGTGCTACTCTTTGTCTTTTTATTGGTGAGTTCAGTCCATTAACATTTAGAGTGATGATCGATATGTGAGGATTTCCTGTGGCCATTACTTATTTCTTTCTTTGTTTTTGTTTGTTTGTTTTTGTTTCTTTCTTGTTGCCCCAACTTTGTTCCATTTTTTCTGATGTTTTGTTTCAGGCCGAAGAACCTCCTTCAGTATTTCTTGGAGTGCTGGCCTCGTGCTGGCAAATTCCCTCAGCTTCTGTTTGTCTGAGAAGGTCTTTATTCCACCTTCATATCTGAAAGATAGTTTTGCTGAATAATTTATAATTGGCTGGAAGTTTCTCTCTTTTAAATTTTTGAATATTGGATTCCACTCTCTCCTGGCTTGTAGAGTTTCTGCTGAGAAATCTGATGCCAGTCTGATGGGTTTTCCTCTAAAGATTATAGTTCTTATTTCCCTGGATGCCTTAAGAATTGTCTCTTTGTCTTTAGTTTTGGACATCTTTAGTACCGTGTGTCTTGGAGAAGATCTGTTGGGGTCCAAGTGTCTGGGGAACGTGTTTTCTTCTTGATCTTGGGTTCCAGATCTTTCCATATGTTTGGAAAGTTCTCATCTATGATTTGTTTGAGTATGCTCTCTGTAGATTGCTCTACCCCCTCTTCTATTCCTATTATCCTGATGTTGTTTTGTCTCATGGAGTTGGATATTTCTTGCAAAGTTCTTTCAATCCTTTTGGTTCTATATTCCCTCTCTTCCTCTTTCTGAGCTGTTTCCATGTTCTGGTCTTCAATATCACTAATTCTTTCCTTCATCTGGTTGGTCCTGTTTCCTATGGCAGTTATTTCATTTCTCACTTCTTTTATGGTATTATTTATTTCTCGTATTTCCGTCTCAATCTTTCTTATGTTTTGAATTTCTTTGTTAAACTGTTCTTTTTGTTCACATAGTTCCTTTTTTATGTCGTTTATATCCTTTTCTTTATATTTTTTATCTCAGCTATGTTGTTCTGCCAATAGGTTTTCATTTCTCTCACAGCCTTTAGAATGGCTGCTTTAAATTCTCTGTCACTTAAATCCGACCCTTCCAGTTGTAACAAGCTGCACATATATCCTGGGGAGAGGCCAAGAAAAGGGACTCCAAAGGCGGCTCTGCCTTTTGTCCTTTGTTGGGGAAGCTGTTTCAAGGCTAGTTTCTGCTGGCTTGGGTTAATGCTATCAACTCAGTCTTTCTTCCCAGCCCTGATTCAGCACCTGGCTGTCTATGGGCTCACACTGCTTTCAGAACCCTGGGTTGCACAAGTAAGTGCATGCTCCGTAAGTCCAAAGCTGTAGGCCTGGCCTGAGACAGCAGGGTCGTCTTTGCAGCGGGCTGGGAACAGGAACTGCAGCCCTGTGTAGGTCTCCAGTGGGGCTTAGAGCTGGGGTATCATCTTTGCAGTTCGGAGTCCTCGCTCAGCCCTTCTACCACTCAAAAGTTCCAGGGGCTCGCTCCCAAACTCCATTCCCAGCTCCCCAGTCTCTCTCCCCTCCCCCAAACTGCTCTGCTCCAAATAGTCCGCAGGGATCATGTCCTGTTGTAGTCTGTCTCTTCTCCCTTCCCTCTCCCTGACTCGCCCCTTCTCGCCAACCTTCAGGTGTTTACTTGCATTTGTGGATTTCTCAACAGCCGTTTTGTCACTCAGGGTCCCCTCTCTTGGCTCCTGGACGGCCGTTCAATTGTGTTTTCTGGGAGAGGCTTTAGGGACCTCCTCTCCAGTCACCATCTTGCCTTCTTCCCATTTAATTGTTTCATGGATATTTAAACTGTGATGTAGTTGAGACCCTTTAGTTAATTCTGGTTTGATGATTTAGATAAAATTGAATCTTAATGTGAAAAATATAAGCTTATGCAGTTTGTGTTAAAAAAATGATGATTTCTGCTTGGACATTTAATTATGTTAAAATGGGCTAACCTATAATTTAAAAGTTGACCAAAATTAATGGAAATTTACTCATTATTTCAGGAAGGTTTTTAGGAAATATATTTCATTTAGAAATTTCTTAATAGGAATTCTTGCTCATATTATTCATATGATTTTCTACCTGTACTAGCTTTTTGATTCTAAGATCTGTTATAATTAGTAAAATGTCAATTTAAAAATTTCTCAATTAAATGTATAAACAAAAAAAATGAAAGATCAAATCCTAAGCATTTTTAATTTGTCAAAGTGGAATCTCTTTTTGCTGAGATACTTGTCTGCAGTATCTGTTGTTCGCTTAACTTCCCCTGTATTTGGGGACGAAAGGCTAGCAGAGATAGTCTTCGTTTAGTTAGATTGTTATAGATAATTAAGGTAAATTCATGGTAGTTGTTTTATTGACTTGAAAAATGACAACCCCTGTGATGTTGTCATTTATTGGAGAATATCAAGGACAAAGTGATTTCTTCTAATGTTTGAGAGACATGGACAACTCTAATCCTGCTCTATGTTCCTATCTCTTTCTTTTATGATTAATGCTGGAGGGTGTGACCCAGTTTTCAGTCTGCTTGTCAGAAAAACCAAAAGATCATATTAAGGCTGCTGCAGCCAGTGCCATGGAACAAATTAAGAGACACATTCTAGAGCATGAATGGGCTGGGCAGTCATGAATTATTTGCCAGTTCTGTTTTCTTTTTACATGTCCACAAAAATCTATGAAAATTTACAACTAAAAGTAAGAGCTTAACTCTTAACTATTTTATGAAGATTTGACTCATTCTAAAAACTACATAATTTAAAATATTTTAATTTTTATAATGGCTTATATTATCTTTATGAGTCAAGCAATACAAATTTATCAGAACAACTGAAGTGATGCTTCCCTGAAAATAAATTACACTTGTCTAAAAATCAGTGATATGTTTTTCAAAAAGTTCTCTGTAGGTGCAAATTTGTTTGTAAAAATGAGTGTCTAGTTGTTGAATTCTACATTCCTATTGATTTTTCTTAAAGAATAGAAACTGAAAAATTATACTATTTTAGCATAGAATTAAGCTAGAGAGAATGCCAGTCCAGTTTACATTAAAAATAATTGAGAACAAAAGAATTTAAGATGCTTTCAAATGTATAATTTAACTGGGTAGAAGGTATTTCTCAAGGCATGATATACCTTTTTAACATTAAATCTTACTGATCTTTTTATTTTATGTCTCATATTTATTAATTAAACAAAAATGTCAATTAGAATTACTACATTGAACATTATTACATGTTAAAAATTAAGCTTTCTGAAAAAATATTACTTGCTACTAAAATGATTCACAAATGAAAGTATAAAGTAGGATAGGTTGCTTAATAATTATTGAATTTTTTAGTAAGACAAAATGTTTCTTACCATACTGCCTTATTAAGAAAAATTGTACCTTTTTCAAAAAAACCACTGCTCTTCTCTGGAATAGTACTGCATCATCATGTATGTGTCACTGCCACTTACTGAGGCAGCTCATCATGGTCCCAGGTGTATAGAGATGGTCTGTGGCTAAACAGTTGCCATGAAGTAAACAGGGTGTGAATTCCATAACACTGGGTTCCGCCAAGCTGGAACACTGTCTTGGTACCACCATCTGTTTATGAAGGCAGTTTACCGTCTTCTCACACAATCTCAAGACATTCAAGGATGGGACAATTCTAATAAAAAAAAGTTTTTTTCTGACTGTGAGAATTTCCTGGTTCCTTAACCAAGTAATAAATAAGATGAGGAATGCAAAGTCGGGGCTCATGGTATTTGAGGTTTTGAGTCCTCTGTTCCCATTTTTGCTCTCTGCCTTGTGTGTTTTTTTCTTTATGTTGAGCAGTGCCCTTCAATTGCCCCTTTCCCCTGCTGAGCTGGACTCAGCTAGTGGCACCCAATGTGGGGCTAGAGGGGAGGAAGGATCACTCAAGCAAATTGAAATGGGAGTAATGTCACAGAGCCCTGACTGAAAACAGAGGCCTTGGAAGTCTCCCAAAGGTAGGGACACTCTTGGGAATTTAAACAGGTTTACTATGGAAAATGGAGATAGTGCTTTCAAATAACACCCTTATGTTTGATTATTCAGGCGATTACTTAAATCAGGTGGAGCTAAAGCTACTGAAGATAGAATTCTAGATTTACTCAAAGTCATTGAAAACCATTGCTCATGGTTCTCTCCCTTGAGTTCATTAGTTAGGAGACTGGGATGAGGTGGGAAGAGAGCTAAAAAAATTACATGTGCAAGGACCTTCTTTGCTTGTAACTAGTTGGCCAACATGGACATTAATTAAAGCTGTCTTGGAACTTTTACAGACTGATGATGGGGATGGGGAGGAAAATGAAAAAAAAAATGATGTGGAGGATGAACCTCTGTACAATAAGGAAGAAAAAATTATTCTTCCTAATGCCCCATCTAAACATCTGGAAGACTTCCCCCTCCTCCACTCCCTTCACTTTGCAGGTTCTAAATGCTATAATTCAGCCTATGGGTGCTTTACAACCTCATTTTTCATCTCCTTCTATGATTTCAAGTGATTGGCCTCTCTTAGTAATTGATTTAAAAGGCTGTTTCCTTGCAATACCTTTAGCTAAAGAAGATAAAGAAAAATTTGCCTTTTCAGTCTGTCAGTCCCCAAAGGGTTAAAAACCAAGCCCAGTGTAAAGAATTACAAACAGGCCCACTGTAAAGGGTTAAAGGCAGGCCTGCTGCCCAGGCTTGACCTTGGTATAACCAGTCCATGTCTGGGGTTGAGGAATTCCTGGGGCTGACATTTATTGCGCATGTACTGCCCTTTGTAACCATGAAAACCCAAACAACTGCTACTGAGCAGATGTGGCAAAATGTCACTTTTGTTTGACTACATATATATAATCCCAGGTGTGCAATAAAGTAGCTTGCTTGCTGGCTTGTTTGTGGTCCCCTTATGTCAGATCCGCATGTATTTTTTAAACTGGCTCTACTACCGCCAAATCCTCTCTTGCCTGGAAACCTTGACAATGACACCATCTCTTTCTTTAACAATAAATAACCTATGAAAATATTTCAGTAAAAAGTATTACACAAGAAATTCTAAACAGTCTTACAATTAATCAAAATTTTGTAGCAAAGACATTAGAACCTGTCTAAAAACAATTTCCAAGATGCTATTTAATACATCACATGGATGATATTTTATGTGCCTCTGATACAAAACAGGATTTACTCCAAGTTTATCATTGCTTAGAAAAATCTTTAACTCAGGCAGGATTAAAATTAGTTCCTGAAAAAATTAAAAAAGAAAAAAAAACCTGTTTTTCTTACTTAGGACATATAGTCAAAAGGATTTCACTTAAACCTCAAAAAGTACAATTAAAAAGAAATAAAATTACAACTTGAAATGACTTATAGAAATTTTTAGGGGATATTAATTAGCTCCAACCAGCCATAGGTGTTCCTACTTATGAACTATCTAATTTTTTTGCATTGTTGCAAGAAGATTTTTATTTAAACAGTCCAAGACCATTAACCCCTGCTCCTGAAAAGGAACTTTGAATTATAGGAAAAAATATATTCTGCTCAAATTAGTCATAGAGATTCTACCAAAACTTTACTATTAATTATTATTCTTTCCATACATTTATCAACATGTGTACTTATACAAGATAAATATCTTACAGAATGACTATTCTTATCCAATAGTATAGTTAAATCAGTTTCCCTTTATCTAGATCCAATGGCTCAGCTTATTATGAAAGACCGATCTCGTCTTCGATAACTTAATGGCATTGACCCTTCTCATATTATTTTACCTTTGACTAAAAAAAGAGATATGTTATTGTTTTCAAAATAATCTCAACTGACTGGTTGCTTTGGTTGATTTTGTGGGATGTCTCAATATTCATTATCCTAAAACAAAAGTATCACAGTTTATAAAAAAAATTCCATTGGATATTGCTTAATATTATTAAAACTGACCCCATTCCAGGGGTCCATTCCATGTTTTACTGATAGATCTGGACAGTGCACTACAGGATATACAGGATATAAAGCTAAAAGAATATTTACCCTGGGATTATCTGCTCAACAAGCAGAATTACTTGCTGTCATCAGTGTTCTATAGGCTATTCCAAGTTCTTTCAGTATATTATCTGATTCTGCGTATGTAGTCCATGTTACTCAGAATTTTGAAACTGCATTACTTGAACTTCCTATTAATCCTTCATTGTGCAAATTATTTATTCAATTACAACAGACTGTTCAACACAGAATTTCTCCTTTTTATATTACTCATATTAGGGCATGTACATTATTACCTGGACTTTTAGCTAAAAGTAATCAAGCAGTTGATCATTTAATTGCTTCTGTTAAACAGCAAGCTGAGCAGTTTCACTCTCTTACTCATTTAAATGTTCTAAGATTGAAAGCCCATTTTTCTATTCTTGGAATCAAGCACACTATATTGTTTGCACATGTCCCTCTTCTCAGATCATTAATAATCCTCAACAATCCAAGAAGGGAATTAACCAAATGGATCTAAATCCTAATGCTTTATGGCAAGTGGATATAACCCATTTTTCCATGTTTGAGCATTCTTCCTTTATACAGGTCACTATAGATAACTGTTCTGGTTTTATTTGGGCCATCGCACAATCTGGAGAAACTGTGAAGCATGTAATCAATCATCTGTACACCTGCTTTGCACTAATAGGGCTACCCAGAAAACTGAAAACAAGCAATGCTTCTGCTTATGTCAATGACTGTTTCCGACAATTTGTATGATCATGGGATATTAAACATTTTACTGGCATCCCCTATAATCCACAGGGGGAAGACTTAGTAAAAAGAACTAACCAAACAAATAATGTGTATCAAAGACAAAAAGGGAGAACTCAGGGTATCCAGTGAGTAGAGCTGGCAAAAGTTTTATTCATTTTTTAATTGTGCAAATATTTTCTCTGAAAGTGGAGGAACTGTTACAGAAAGGCGTTACAGGACACATTCTTCTCTTAGGTCGTGGAGGGAACCTATTCTAATTCGGTGGGTAGACCCCTTTACCAACACATGGCCAATAGGAATATTACTAACGTGGAGAAGAGGTTTTGCTTGTGTGTCTCCAGATACAGGTAAAGCACCAGTGTGGCTGCCTAGCTGAAGAATTAAGCCTTACCATGAGCGGAGAAAAGAGGAACAACTTTCTGTGGGATATTGAACTTCTGGTGATGCAGACAGGAGGTCTGACTCTGAGGACTATGAAAATCAGACCAACTCCTAGAACAACAAATGCCCAGCCTCCTACATGAAGCCAAATTGAGCAAGTATGCCAGAAGGCTGAGAATTGTTTGGAAAGTTTCCATATTTCTGTTACCGTTCCTACTCTGTTTCTGGTTATGCTTTCTAAGCTGAATGTGCAACATATTCAAATGCAGTTATTACCTTGCTCTGATACTATGGCAGCTGTTTCTGATGGATTGCAATCTTTAAATCCTATTAGTTGGGGAAAAGGTTTAGGTGGAAGGGTAATAGGTGGCTCAATACTAATATGTATTTGTATTTTATGCTTATTTTTAGTCTTCCAATGCACACAAAAAGCTCCCCAGTCCTCAATGCAAAAGGAAGTGGCAAAGTTGGCATATTTTGCTATGCAAAAACAGAAAAAGGGAAATGTGGAGAAATAGTCTGTGGCTGGACTGTTGCCATGAAGTAAATGGGTGTGTGGATTCCAGAACACACCAGAACAGTACACTGTCTTGGCAGCACCATCTGTTTATAAAGGGAGTATACAGCCTTCTCACACCATCTCAGAACATTCAAGCATGGGACAATTCTAATATAAAAAAGAGGGGGTAGTTCTGACTGTGAGAATTTCCTAGTTCCTGAAGCATGTAACAAATACGATGAGGAATGCAAGGTCGAGGCTCTTAGTCCTTGAGGCTTTGAGCTCCCTTTTCTCACATTTGCTCTCTATCTTGTGTGTTTTATCTTTTGGTTTTATGACACCATTCACTCTCTTTTGTCCCCTGCTGAGCTGGACTCAGCATTCAGGTGTTACAATGCCACTTAATTTGGTGGCTCCATATTGTCTGAGTTGTCCTGTTGCCACTCAATGTGGTGGCTCTGCATCATTTCAGGTATCCCACTGCTGTTCACTTGGCTGTCCTTGCATTACCCAAAGCATCCAACTGCCTCTCATTGTGATGGCTCCATGAGGTCCTGAAAGCCTGAAGGCTGTTATCTTGGATGGGTTTGTGTAATTTCACGTGGCATTGCTGCTCACTTGATTGCTTCTGAATCTCCTCATGTGTCCCACTACCACTCACCAGGGTTGAACAACATCATCTCAGGTGTTTCACTGCCACTCATGAAATGGCTTTCTGATATTTCAGGTGTTCCATGGATGCTTATTGAAGTGGATTTGTGTCATGTAATATGTCTATCTGATGCTTACCGGGATGGCTTTACATCGTCACAGTTGTCCCACCATCAATTATTAGAATGGCTTAATTCTGTCACAGGTGTCCAACTCTTGCTTTTTTGGTTGGCTTTATATAATCTCAAGGGTCCTGCTTTCCTGAGTGGTTCCTGCTAACATTAAGTGTTCCACTTTCACTCATTAAGGTTGCTTTGTGTCTTTTCAGGTGTTTTGCAGCTGCTCCCTGGTGTGGCTCTCTGTTGTCTCAGTTGCTTCACTGCCACTCAGTGAGGTGGCTCCATGTCATTTCAGGTGTCTCATGGCCTCTCACTTGAGTGAACCTACATTTCTGCAACAGTCCCACTGCCAGTGGTGACTCTGATATGGGCCAAGCTAAAGAGAACTCACAAATTATATTTTTCATAGTTCTTCAGCTCTTGGTTTTACCTTTTTGTAGTCCATGGTAATTCATGTCCATCATATAACCACCCAGTGAGAAAAGTTTTGGGGCCTGCTTTCTTGGCCAATGTTCCAGGAGGCCTGCATGCCTGAACCCTTTAGGCACTGGACTGGTCCACTCATTTGGCAAGAACCATTCAGAACCCAGAGCTGAAGGGCCTGGTTTCCAATGCTGAGATAATGCAGGCTCCAGGGATATGCCCCAAGCTAAACAAAAATGTGTGTTTTCATGTAAAAGCTCCTTCTTAAATGTTGGCCACTGACTTAAAGCTCATCTGAGAGTTCTTGCCACTCCCCTGGAGCCCACTAGCCATAAATCCCAAATGAGGAAAAGCCAGAGACTGGCAGCTTCTACCCCAGACACCTGGGGGTGGCAGACCATAGGCACCAACTGACACTCCATGGAACTGATGTAAACCAAGACATTTCTCAATCTAGTCCCCAAGGCCCTGGTGTTCAATCAGAATGAAGGGGCCACTATGGCCTGGTCACATTCTCCCCAGCTTAGATGTCAGCTTCTCAGGACATGGTCGCTTCTTTTTGAGCCCCTTGAGGTGCTCTGAGGGCAAGGTAGGAAGCAGGTCTCGCAATGAGGCATTAGGGTTCTCTAAGTGTACCCCAGGACTTTCCACCCACTAGGTTAGCCTGCAGTAATGAGGACCTTGGTGTGCTAGAGACCTCAGCTATTAGCATACAAAGGTGCCCACAGGAGAGGGCTATGGTGTACCCAGCAAGACCTTGGCCCTGTCCTTCCCACCACCAGGCCCTGGAAACCACATCAGCCTCAGGGATATGTATGCCTGACCCCTGTGAATGACAGTATCTTTTCGGTCCAGATGAAATGGCAACATGTTCTAGCATGTTGTTTTTTTAGGAGGCCTGCAATATCCAGGTCTAAGGCAGTGGCTCTGCAGTCAGACTGACCAGTGCTCCCCTAGTACAGCTGGGTTGTGTTTGCTGGCATGTAAGAGGCATGCTGAGTGGAGCAGAACCCACCAACCTCAGACCAGTGACTCCCCACTACAGACATAAGAACACAATGGCCAAGATTGCACCCCAGCCAGCCTTTGGGATATACCAAGACCAGAGCTTAGGCCAGAAGCAAGAGGCCAACACATAGCACAGCTCAGCTGATCTCCAAAGCTGAAGCCAGGCATCTGCAATTCCCTTCCATGACCATCAGGCTTTTTAGGTGGTTGGACATCACCAACCATGCTTTTTTTATGTCGGGGGGAAATACAAGCAGAGCCAAAGAGAGGCATGTCTCTGGCACCACCTCCAAGAAAATTTAAAGAATTCTTCAACAGAGGAGGAAGGTGAGAATGAGTGAGTTCTGTTAAAATACTCATCTCTGGAATTCTGGTTGTGCAGAATTCCAGAAAATGTCAATCTGACCAGCATACAAACTGTCAGAAGACCCCTAAGCTGAATAACACAGAGACCCCCAGCAGACCCCAGTACTCACCAGCACAAAGACCCCAGAAGACTCTAAGCCTGGCCAGCACAAAGACTCCTGCCCCAGAAAACCCATTATTTGACCAGGACAGAGACCACAAGCAGACACTCAACATGATAAACACAGGGACCCCACCAGACCTGGACCTGACCAGTATAGAGATCCCCAGCAGACCCCAAACCAGATAGACATGGTACCTCATCAGTCTCCCCAACCTGACCAGCAGATAGATTAAAAAAGACCTCAACCTGATGAGCACAGAGTCTCTAGGCATACCGTCAACAAGAGCAACACAAAGACCCTGAGCAGAACCCCAACTTGCCCAGCACAGAAACCACTACTGACTCTAACCTGACCAGAAAAAACCCCAACACCCATGTCAAACTTGAAAAACACAGAGACCTCAGGCAGAAACTCAACATGTCAAGGACAGAGATCCCATCAGACCTGGAACCTGACAAGGAAAGAGATCCCCAGCAGATATCCAACCTGACAAATACAGTACCCAGCAGTCAATTAACCTGACCAGCAGAGAGACCCAGCAGATCTCCAAACAGACCAAGACAGATACTCTAAGACGCCAACCTGACAAGGCACAAAGTCTCCAGCACATCCCTATCCTACCTAGCATAGAGTACACTGATAAAACCCCCAAATGACCACCATAGAGACTCCTGGCATACTCCCAACCTCACCATCACAAAGAATCCCAGCAGACCTGAAACCTGATAGGCACAGTACGCTATCTGTCCCCGAACCTGCCTAGCAGAGAGATCAAAACAGACACCAACATGACTAGCATGGAGTCCACCAGCATAACTTCAAAATTACCACCATAAAGATTCAAGGCAAACAGTAAGTGTGACCACTACAGAGAACAGCAGACTTCCAAATACAGCAGCACAGAGACCCCAGTAAGACCCCAACTCTGACTCGGCACAGAGACTCCATGCAGACCCCCAACCTGACAAACACAGAGACCCCTGAATGACCCAAATTGACATGTCATAGAATCCTCAGGAAGATTGCTTACCTTATCAACACAATTACCCACTGTGGACCTCAAAACAGGTGAGCACGGAGACTATAGGCAGATAACAAATATGACCAACACAGAGACCCAGGCTGACCCTCATTGTGACCACCACACAGAATTTCTGCATACCATCAATGTGACCAGCACAAAGACCATGGTAGAAACACATCATGTCGAGCAGAGTGACCCAGCAGACTCCCAACTGGGTCAGCAAAGAAACATCCGACTGATTTCCAACCTGAATAGCACACAGGCCCCCAGCATACCTGCAACCTGACCAAGATGAAGTCCCCAGGCAGATATTCCGGTGACTAGCACAGAGAACCAAGCAGACTCAACTAAGACCAGGACAGAGATCAAAAGCAGCCCCCAAAGCTCACTGAGCACAGAGATCTGCAGAAGGCCCCTAATTTGACCATCAATTAGTCCCCAGGCTGACACTCAATCTGATTAGCACCGAGACGCTGAGATGATCTCCAGCCTGACCAGCACAGAGATCAAAGCAAACATTATGATCAGAGACTTCAGCTGACTTGGAACCCGAAAAGCAAAGAAACTCCTGCTGACAACCAACAGGTACAGTCCCCTACCATTTTCCCAACAACGCTAGCAGAGATTGAACCACACCCTCAACCTTACCAGCACAGAGACTCCTAGCAGACTCCCAAAACTGTGCAGCAGAGACCCCAAGCAGTCCTCCAACCTGAGCAGTAGAGACCCCTGGCATATCCTTAACATGATTGGGCACATAAATCTCAGTATGACCCTTAACCTGACCATCACAGAGACCCTGACACACCCCCAACCTGACCAGCATGGCTACCCCCAGAAAACCTCAAACTGGTTAAGCACAGAGATCCCAGGCAGAGAGCCCCATCACCAGCCCAGAGATCCCAGAAGACCCCCAAACTCTCCAGGTCAGAGAGCTCATTGAGACACCCAACCTGATGAGCACAGAAACCCCATGCCAATCTTCAAACTGACGAACACAGAGACCTCTGACAGACTCTCAATATGACCAGCACATACACCCAAAAAGACATGGCCCTGACTAGGAAAGATAATCTTAGCCAACCATCAACATGAGCAGCACATTACCCAAGCTGTCTTTCATTCAACGTGAAAATCAGAGAGATTCAACCAGACCTTCACTTGACCAACACAAAGACCCCAGGCAAGTGACCATAGTGATATTAAGGGATGGAGCATATAACACTTTTTCTAGAATGATTTTAGAAAATTTATTTTCTGCTCTCATAAATACTGATACAGTTTAATAAAATGTAGTTTCAGCTTGACATTAATAACCACCATTAATGGGCACTGTTGGTTCTGTTTTTATTCCCAGTACATCACAGCACCTAAACTTGTCCACATCACTGTGGCCCTACTGCATTGCATTCAACATCAACAAAGAAATCTTTCCAGGATGTGATCAACACAGGATGATTCAGGAGCTTGCTTCATATTCTCTGGGGAAAGTGCAACAGACACAGGGCTATGCATGACCACCTTTGACAGAAACTTGGTTTATCACCAGGAAGTCACTATGCCCTGCAGGTGCACACAGCCTGGAACCCTGGGGATCTTATCTGCAGTCTTACCCATGTCCATCTTTGAACAACTGCAGCATCTTTTCAAAAGTTTACTGATCCCGGATTTAAAATATTTGTTTATAACATACAATAGTGCAATATGCAAATTTCTATACCATAGAAGAGCTCAAACATAAGGTATATTGTTAAGTGTCCCTTACTTTAACAGTAACTCTAGAGATTCTTTAACAGTGGGTTAGAAATTCAGACTTAATGGCATGTTAAACTATTTCATAATTTGTTAATACCAGCATTTCTGTCCTCTGTTAAAAAATTTTATTGTAGCTAAATATATGGTGAGGGAAATAGAAGTCACATTAGGAGTTGAACTTATACAACAATTTGACAATGCACTGTAGAATTGTACTCCTGAAACCTATGTAATTCCTGCTAACAAATGTCACCCCAATAAGTTTGACAATAAAAGTAGAGTTAAAAATTTTTATTGTGGAGGTTTCTGAGCAGATACTTTTTTCAATAGTATTTGAGTAGAAACATATTTGCCAAGTCCCTCATTCTCAATATTCTCTCTGAAAAAGCAATTTGCATATCAGCATCCTTAAATCAAAGAGTCAGTAAAAATTGCCTTGGTGAGAGTTCCCTGGTGGTGTAGTGGCTAGGCTTCAGCACTCTGAATGCTGTGGCCTGTGTTCAATTTCCAGCCAGGGAACTACCAAAAAAAATTGTCTTGGTGATGGAAAGAGAACTGACTCTGGGTGATGAACACTTAATGAAACATGTGGATAATGTAATACACAATTTTGCAGCTGGAACTTATGTAATTTTTAGTAAGTAATATCACCCCAATACATTTAACAATAAAAGATCCCTAATAAAAATAGCCATCATTTTAATATTTGCTTTTATATCAGGGTTTGAGCATTTAGGCTCAAATTTTTCATCAACTTTAACAATTAAAAAAATTTTAAAACCTTGATTAATTTCTCTAGTGAAGTGTTAAAGAAAGGATAGCTAATAAAGGAATCAAGCACATGGCTCTCAATAAGGTTAGAATGTTTGGATTTTCAATGAGAATATGTTATAGAACAAGCAAGTTTTCTTTGGGGAACTTAATTTACCAAAATTATTTAAAAATGAGATCAAACACTGAAATTAGTGCAAGGCTCTAAAGAAAATTATACTATAATGGAAATTTTTTCATAAAAAACATGAAATGGTAGTTTTATAATAAAAATTAAAAATTTTTCTCCCCTTTAAAAGGAAATTATACTGTGTATATTTAGGGTTCAAACATCAAAATATTTATGGATACTTAATAGATGTGTAAAAATCATCACTGTGAAAGCAATGCAGGTCCCGAGTGGTATGAACCATGGCACCCTGTGTTGTGGTCTTGGCTGAAGAAGAATAACCAGGCAACAAGTCCCTGTGGGTGAACTACTTCAGTTGGATGGCACAAACTGATGTGTGCTCTTGGATTTTTGGTCCTGTACTCCTTTGGAGATCCTGGAATTTGGAGATCCTGACCAAGTTTCTGACAGGATCCTTACTCCTCCAGCTTGTTCCAATACAGAGTGAATTTAGAAAGCAGGTGGCCATGTGATGCTCTCAAAACCCAGGTGAGCAACCATGAATATTACTTGGGGCTTTTCTGGTCTCAGAGCATACCCTGGCAGAATCTGGAATCAGACTTTTTAACTGGAATTTACTCAGGAGAGGCGAAAGAAAGAAAGAACAGATGAAGTCCAGATGAGGGAAGTCACATCTTGGAAGGCTATAAGTAGGGGCTTTAAGCCCTGCCAGGCTGGTTTGTGTTCTCTGAGACTTGGTCTCTTGTCTCCGGAGTGTCTCTCCCAAGATACGGTTGGAGATAATTTGGAGTTTTTGTTCTAAGCAAGCTGTCCCAACTCACTAAAATTTCTGATAACTGCTAGGATTTGGCAGGTATAACTTTCTGAAAGGCCTGTCATGGTAGAAACTATGAACTTGGCTAAAGCTAGCATGCCCCTGTTCAACAAAATTTTCTGAGGCACTCACACAGTGTTGGACCACTTTTTTCAATGTGTTTCATTAATTTTTAAACCACTAACTTTGATGGCCTTTGGCAGAAGTTTGGGGGAAGCTGAGATGGACAAATTAGCATTTGCTGTCTTGGTAGCATTTGTGGGGATGTTTATAGCAATGCTATAGGTAAGAAATTGAGGGCACCCAGTTTTGCCAGAAAATGCAGCCAGAAAAGGGACAACAAAATACAAATGAAGCACCAGTGACAACAGTAGCTATGATAACTGATTGGTCTATACTTCTTCTGTAAATTCTGGTTGTTGGTATAAAAATAAATCTTATAATAATTTATAGAAAATATCATTATTGCAAATGAAACTTTAAATTTGATGTTATTTGTGTTAGAAATAAATGCACACTAGTTATTTTTGGTAACAGTAATTTTAATTTTAGTACCATTAGTTGTTTTGTTATTAAAATTATATGAGGGAGTTGCCTGGTGGTGTAATGGCTAAGGCTTCGGCGTTGTCAATGCTGCAGCCTGGGTTCAATTCTCAGCCAGGGAACTACCCACAAAAAAAAAATTAAAAAAAATTATATGATATGCATCAGCTTGTATAGAATTAACATTATCTGTTAAAAATTATCTGAAATGATTCTTCTTAAATTATTCTGAACTCAATTTATTCTTGTAATCTTTTAGAAACACCAGTATCTTCTTAGTGTCTAAATGTGGTGACAGTACTTTTTTCTGTAGATGACATTGTTATAATCCATTTCATAAAAATAATCTACATTACATTTAAATTGATTTTCGAAATACTATATTTGAGTTTTTAAAATATTTTTTCTTTTGTTTAATATTTCATGTTACAGTGCATGTACAATAAAATTGGCTAAATTCCTTCAATAAGTGTAATAATCCATCTCTCACTGTACATCATTATTACAACTTTATTGACTATTATCTATGTTGTACATTACATTCCTATCAATGTTTCTTTTTTATGTTTAGGTACATTTTCAATAAAATATACAGAAAGAGAATGTCTACCTTAATTTGCTAAACTTCACTGAACAACTATGCATTTCTCCTGTCTTAATTAAAGCAGAAGTGTGTGGAAATCAATGGAAAATGGAATATTCATAGACTATATCAAAAGACTACTTCATTAGCAACTTAGCTATTCCTTGTGTGCATTCCTTCAGTTCCATTTATAGAAGAATTACAAGACCTAATGAAAAAGCATGATCAAGCCAATCCTGTAAAATATATTGAAAGCTGGAGAAACAGAAGTTTTACAGGTTCACTAACATGTCTAATGCCACAGAGATAGTAAAATTTACAAGAATATTTGACCACATGTTCTCTGCTTTGAAGGTAACAACGTCACAGTGCTAGTTTCTTGACTTCAGGTTAATGGAGTCTCTCCATAAATTTATCAGACTTGTATCAATTTTCACAAGTGCTGGTTATTCACTGTTTTTACAAAAGGCTTTTATTTTATACATTTAATATTCAATTCATCTGGAGTTTCAATTAATAAGTGATAACAACAATAACAAAAAAATTTCCAATGAAAATAAAAACAAAAATTAATGACTTAATTGAAAATATTTGTGAGCAGACAAGAAAGAAAATAAATTATTTTTTGAATAGTAAAAAAAGTCCAGAATAAATATAGGATCCAAGAGAGAAATAGATCAAGGTTAGCAGAGGCTGGAAAAAAAAGTGGAAAGTGAAGGGTTAGGGTTTGATATTTTGTTTTGGGAGATGAAATATTTCACAGCTTGCTAGTGATGATGGATGAACTAAATACTTATGAAAGTACACTTTATTAAGATAATTATTAAATTGTACCTACATGAATTTAACACATTAATGTAACATATTATATAAGTGTAAATAACTAAATTGAAGAACAAATAAAGAAAAAGATAGAAGACAACAAAATAAGGATAAGATAAGGGACAGAATTGAAAGTGTACAGGAAACAGTGCAGGAGGGAATTTTGGATGTAGCCACCATTGTAGGGGTACTGAAAACAATGACTTCCCCATGTGTCCTTGAAAGGCCAGACCTTGTGCTTCTGACTGCTTATTTTCCATGAGTGCAGAGTATTGTGCCAGACCCAGGTCCCTTAAAGAACCTGCTCCAGAAACCTGACCCCACTGCTCCAGAGATGAAGGTCTATCTGATAGTGATGTACTTGCAGCTCCATCACTAGCTGATAAATTTGCAGTTCTAGGGCAGCTACATGGGGTGGACACTCCTTAAAATCTGGATGTGCTTTTAACATTGGCTAGTTCTTGCTTAAGCAACAGACTTCTCAGGAGATATAAGCACAGGTTCTGAACTGCTATGATTCCTGAGCTGGAGGTGAAATGGGGACAGGAGCAAAGGTGACCCACGTTCTTACTTTTCAGGTTCATTCCGAATCCAGGACCTATGACAAAGGCCCTCAGAGGAGCGACCTTTCCTGAGTTCAGGCACAGATGTTGGCCTGAGTTCTTTCCTTTCACCTGGCCCAGTGTCAGGCTGTGAGGCTTCTCCCTGTGTGTGTGGCACTGAGTTCTGGGGGCTCATGTGTAGCTCCCACAGACCCTTTTCATCAGAGGCTCTGCTTTCCTGGGATCCAGGTCCTCAGGCTAAGTCAGCAGAAGTTAAGATCAGCACTCTAGATTAAAGCCTGTGGTCATGTCCTGCAAGCAAAACTTAGGGGTGCCACTCTGAAGAGGCCAAGGTGTTGTTGGGGCAGGTGGCTATGCCTGGACATTCATCATGACACTCAATGAGGTTCTGCATTGGCCCTTGGTGGCATGGCATACTTGCCTCTCATGTGATAGACAGAGTGGGTAATCTCATTGACAAAGTCATCGCTGATGTCCTGTCTTGAGTTCTGCATTGATCCTGACCAGAAGCGTGTGTGGAGGCATTAGAGCCCTTCTGCACACCTGGCCTTAAGCTTCCTGATCAAGAACAGATTATGTCAGCACAGACTTCAACTTGGTGGCATGGCATTCTCATGCAGTGCTTGGAATAAACCCTAGGTGAGTAGCTCCATCTTCCACATCCCAGCTAGCCACACTTGATCTGGAATATAAACTTGACAGGGTAACTAGGCTGCCGAGCCCTCACAGATGGCTACTACTCAGGTCATCCCCTCCTTATGGGAACACTCCATCCCCGCCAGCAGCACACACACACACACACACACACACACACACACACACACACACATACACACACAAGGAGGGAATGTAATGCTGTCAAGGTGGGATCAGACTGCTGGCCTATTTCTGCCTGGACCACCTTGGGTCTTCTCGTGTTCATTTTTTTTTATGGCCAGAAGTGTTGAAGTGAGACCTGAACAACACCCGAGGCAAGGGATAGCATTTAAACTACAGGCTTTTCTGAGGCCAGGTCAGTGGGACCTGGGGACACAAGAATAAAACATTATATTACATTGAATGTCTCTAACCAAGTAAGCCGAGTAGGGGCTTCTCCAGACTGTGGCTGCTTGGTTGCCAGAGCTCCAAGTTCTGTTGGGATCTATAATCAGGAAGTATGATCACTGTCTTGGGTCCCCTACCTGTGTTTTTTCCTGAAAACGAGGCTTCTCCAAGAACTCTCGGGATGGTGCCTTCTCACTCTTTACCCCATGCCAAGTTCATACAGAGCTGCACCACCACAGCTCACCTCAAACACCAGAAAAACTTGGGTGATGCCCAGGCACTAACTTTGAGGATCTAAAACTGACATTACATGGGGCATTTTTTTTTGTCACCAGTGATGTGATTGTTGACACACCTGTCTCTTTGGGGTCTCCTTAATCTCCCCTGTGCACAGTGCTTTTTGTTCTACCATCTACTTCTCAGACTATCTTTAGAACTAAATAACGTGTGGTGCATGCAATTACTGGGCTGAGGTCACACAAACTCAATCCTATTTGTAACAATGGGGTGATTAGTGAAATTCTGGGCGGAGAACTGAAAACAGTGCCCACAGTCTAGATCTGATCTAGGACCAGTATCTTCCACTGATCATCTTGCTTGTGTTCCAGAAGAGTTCAAATAAATAGAAACTCTTAAATCATTACCTTTGTCATAGACTTTCCAGGGTCTCCTGTTATGTTTACTCACAGGTTTAAGTGCCTCATCTCAGCCAATGTGCTGAGTAGCCTCACTGTAGCTGCCAGTGTTACTACCCGCACATAAAACATTCTTGTGCTAGCCCCCTTCACCTGAAGCAAAATTTGAAACCTAGTTTTAAAGTATATAATAGAATACGGTGAAATGATGCGTGTCATTTATAACACTGAGATATAAAAATTTCATAACTCTACTGGTTCCCTCTGTCTCTGTGTCTCCTTTTGCCCCTTTGTCTCTCTATCTCGGTCTTTTGGACCCTGTTTCTTTTTGTACATATGTCTTTATGTTTGTCTCACTGTTTCTCTTTCTGTTTGTTCCTCTTTGCCTCTCTGATCCAATTATATGGATAGGAAAGGTGATGCATTATAATCTGCTCTATAAGTAAGCAGTGTAAGTTAAAAATGTGACCCAGAGACAGTAAGGACTGTGACTCTTGTTTGAACTGAATCCTGCTAAACACCCATGTGTAGTGCCAAAGACAGTCTTTGCATATTGCAAGGCTCAATTGACAGTCAGCCCAGCCTCTTAAGAGACCTTGAGGAAGAGGCTCCAAGCTCTGCCAAGCATGGTGCTTGATTACAGAGACTGTGTGTGATACAGTCCACATCTGTTCTCATAATCTATGTGAAGAAAATACGGCCACCCAGAATTTAAGGAACTCACGCTTGCATCCCAGGTCTTGACCTGGCCTTCTTACCTCTAAGCTCTCTCCAGACACCCAGACTCCTACTGAAATTTCTCTGGTTAATATTTATTTCTACCTGGAAGTATTGGCCAGTTTGAGCACCCTCACACTGGACCACTGATTCTTGACTTTTGCAGAAATGACTGACTCCACTTGTCCTTTGGTCAAAGCACAAATGTAACTATGGAGGCCGTCCAAACACACCTAGGTTCTGTGGTCATCCCTGCAGCATTCACTGTTATCACTCACAGAAATTTTCAACCATGCTGAGTACATTTCATTTACTAGGCTTTGAGCGGCTAAGGGGCAGAGACCATATGGTATTCTCAGCTCTGTGTATGGTTAGAACAGCAGTCACAAAAGCTGAAAAAATAGTAAAAAGGTCTCAGAACATCCTCCTTTCTGTAAGTACTCAAATTGTAAGGATGGATGCTAATAATCAATGATGCATGTTGCTCAGGGGCAGAAAACACCCAGAATGACCTCTTGTACTTCTTGATTCTTGCACCATTGACCATAGTGGGAACAGCTTGCTTCCTGGTGGTCAGCCTTGGTACTGCAGCCCCAGGCAGTAAAACCTGAAATTTTAACACTCTTCTGTTTGGGGTCCTCGTAACACTTTGTGTACCAGCGATCAGGGAGAAAGGGGTAGGGTCTTCAAGTCCCAAGGGAATGTGAGAAACCAAGAAGCCATTCTCATACCCTGTTTCTCTCCATTGTCCTGGTGTGTGTCCAGTTCAGTCACAAAGCCTCTCATCAGAGCCCAAACAATAACTTTGCTCACTTCAAAATGAAGATTATGAGTTTCCATACAAGACTGGTCTTGCCCCTGGTTTTTGGGTGAGTGTTTTTGTGCTCTGCCACATTGTGCATGATTAAGGCCCCTGAACCCAAGCAGCCCTTTGTTCAGAAGGGCCTTCAGGGAGGGGAAATCATCTTCTAGGAACATGGAGAACGCTGGGCCCTGACAGAAACCCAGAAACAACAGGCCCACCTGCAGGCTGTGAGACTTTTGCTGTCACCATGTCTTTGCACAACATCTGACAGAGGAGTAAGATGAGGCCTTCTCTTCTGAAGCCCTGCCACAATGGGGGTGTCTGCTTTAGTTTCAGGTGCCTAGGGTGGAGACATTAAATCCACAGCTTTTTCTTTCCAGGTGCTTAGGAATGACACTCATTAAGACAGATTCCTGGGCACTTGTGCTCAATAACCTGACATCTCTCATCTCCCTACTATGGCACCTTGATATGGTGCCCAGAGCCTGGGTGTTTCTGCACCATAACAGAGCTGCCTTTAAAGACTTTTCCCCACCTCTGATATCTCCCTTATGTTCAGTTCCCTTCTGATTTCTAGCTGGACTGTCAGTGTGTAATGGTGTGTGAGTGTGTATGTGTGTGTGTGCGCTCACGCGTGTGTATTTATGGGTATTTATCCTAGTATATGTGGGTATACTGAGAGAAAAGGTCTTACATGAAAGGGTGTCACAGGATTTCGGAGGTTTTCATTTTCAGAGAAAACCCAATCAATGGACGAGTTGAGCTAGGGCCCAGGGTCAGTTTTATAGTATTACCATTGAAATTCACACTGAAGAAACAGCAGATGCTGTGGTGAGACATCTTGTGTGAAATAAAATCATGGAAATGATCTGCCATAATACTATTGAAAAAAATACCAATACATCAGCTAGTATGATGTTTTGCTCATACTATTTCAATATCAGTGCTGACATTAGAATTTTCTTTTTTAGTAAGATGCTGAATAGGACAGTAGTCTCAGAAACCAGGAGTGCCCTCCAAGGCTCAGTGTGTGTGAGGGTTTCATATCACAAACAGAAAAGTTTGTAGAAATGAAGAAAAATATCCTCATGATTTGAAAGAAAACTGTGTGCTTGCTGAAGAGGGTGGAATCTGACTCTTCGATATGACACATAAGATGGGATATGTGCATGTGTAAGAAAAGCTGAGATGAATTCTTGAGGGTACAGATTTGCCCACACTTCTCAGCATCACATTATTTCCTAGGACAGTGCCAGACACTCCAGACATTGGCAGAACCCAGTCAAAACTCAGATGTTGTGCTCTGACTGACAAGCAGAAACCAGCCTAAATGGGGACTTTCAAAATTGTAGTGCATGAAAAGAAACAGAAACTGGTCTTGACTTCTTGCTCAGGTGGGAGAAATTTGGAAGTGGCCAAGGTCTTCTGTGTTTGTGTTGGAACAGTAGCACTGGATGAAATAAGATGTGATGCTGTCAAAGTCTTGCCATGTTACCCCAGCTTCCCCACTTGCCTACAGGCCAGGTAGGACTCATGGCTTCTATCTCAGCATCCTGTTGGGCAGAGCAGGACCTTTTATGGTTCCAAGTTCTCAGGTCAGTTCCAGCAATCTTTTCTGCCACCTGCCCTAAAATTAGCACCAATGCCTTCAATACTCTCCTCTTTCTCTGAACCTTCAGGACAAATATTTTGGAAGCACAATCTTTTTTAAATGGTTGAAAGTGGTATGGGTCCTGGCAGCCAGCGCTAGGATTGTGGCTGAAGCAGAAGAACCAAGAAAAATCACCTACTTATGTGTGGAAGAAGTAATGTATGCAATTGAATTTGGTGTGATTTTGGAGAACCTGGGATTTACCTGACTGAAGGCATGACAATGGCTTTCCTCTAGGAACCACTCCAGAACAAACTGTAGGTTTTGTAGACCTACAAAACCTACACATTCAAAACCCTAATGGGAAAGGAATGGCTGCCACTTGGGGATTCTTGGGTCATTGAGTTCATCCTGGCAAAAGAAAAACAGACTTCTTAATGTGGTTGGACTGGGGAGAAATGAAAGAGGGGAGAATGGGGTGGGAAAGGGAGGACAGTCATGGGTTGAAGTCACATATGGAAAGGCTCTAAGTAGGGGCTTCACACCCTTCAAGGCTGGTTGGTGTTATTTGAGACTGTTTCTGGTCTCCATCCTCTATTCCTACTTGTGCTTGGAGATGATGTGTCATTCCAATCACAGGGAAGCTGCCCACACCTGTTTAAGTTCAAGATCATTGCTAGGCATTTAAAATTTTATTCAGCAGGCTGTCCAGAACTTTGTGAAATGTGTATCATGGCAGAAACTGTCAAGTTGGCTGAAGCTAGTGTGCCCCCATTTCACCCACTCCCTCAGATGAATGCACAAAGCTTTAGATGTCTTCCATCCATGAGCCTCATGGGTTTCCACACCACCAAGGTAGGCAGAATCTGATAGGAAATTGGGAGAGAGGAGCAAAAATTGTTAGGCTGGGTGCGTGGTGCAAGGTAATGTGTTCATAGCAATGCTTTGGGTCACAAATTGTGGGCTGGTTCTAGCTGGTTTTTTTATACAAATAAACTTCATAATAATTTATAGTTCATATTATTATTGAAAACGAAATTTTACTCTCATTTTTTAGGAATTGGGGTTCAATATAAACACATACTCATTATTTCTGGTAGCAACAGTCATCATTTTAGTGACAATAATCACTGATTTTGAAAATCATATTACATGCATCAGGTTATATAACATAAACTTCATCTTTTTAAAAATAAGTGAAATGATTCTACTCAAAAAATTCTGTACTCAATGTGTTACAGTAATTTAGACACAACACCAATATATCCTCAGTTTATAAATGTGGTTATATTTGTTTCTCTGGGATATTGTTAGAGATGCTGAGAACAAGGTGCTTGAGGCCAAGTCAGGGTTTAATTTTTTTTATTAAGAGCATCAGGGTGCAGATTGGCTGAAGAGAAAAAGAGCTTTAGAACCAACATCTATTCTAGCAAGTGTTTTATAAGGAGGAAAGGAAAGCATTTCTGAAGAAGAGATAGTGCTGTGCTGGCCAAATCATCCTGCTGGTAGAGTAGCATATATGTTATTTTCACAGTGGGTCTTGCTGTTTTTAGAAAGATGTTACTTTTCTTGAGAGATGTATTACTTTTCTCCAGAGCTCAGGAAGAAGCCAAGTTTCCAGGGTGAGGGTGTTTAGTGTGCTTACAGATATTGCATTTTGAGACTCTTGGTTTTATAAAATAAAGGGAAAAAAGGCAGAGAGAGAAGGCAGAAAATAGGACATCGATTCTTTCTGGCTGCTTGTTTCTGAGACTGGGTGTAGAGATGGAATTTATGTAGGGCACTAAGAAAGGGGTTGATAATGGGATGTGATTTCTTGTAGTAGAAAAATTAGTCCATTTTGATTATGTGTCAGCACCTGGATCTGATTCTGCAAGAAAGACATGAATATCAGAACTAGACAATATCCATATAATAATAAATGAAATATTATAAGGGCCATGACAGCAAAAGAAAGAAATAGTGAAAGAAACCATGAATTGGCAGTCCATGAAAATTGCTGGGATGTTTTCAGATTTGAGGCTCATTCTAATATTTCTCAGATATTCTCTAGTTTTCTCCTGACTTATTAAAATAGAAACAATATTTTTCCCAAAAGTAGACTAGTTGCCCCTTTAGCAACCATAAGGACATCTAAACTGCAGAAACCTCAGCGGATTGAAGCAGGTTCAAGGTCCATACTGCTGCTTTCTGTACCTAGTACTCTTGCCCTGCCTCTGAACCTGCTGAGAGAATTGCCAGTTTGGGGAGCTTTTCTTTTCATCGCTGCATCTGGAATCCACACAGTCCTCAATTCTATGATAAGTCAAGATATCTCTTCTCCTTCTTGAGTTTCTCTGACTCACTTCTCATGATTCTCAGCTATCAGTCTTCCAAAGTCCTAGAGTTAGGCCAGACAATTTCTTGGCCTTTGTCCTTTGTCTCTGACTTGGATGGGGACACCCAACTGATTTAAGACTCATTTTTCTTGGTCTTTCTCTTCTGTGGTGGGAATGCTCTTTCAACTGAGTTCTACCATTTAGGACTTAGAGACTCTTACTTACTTCTTTTCAGGTCATGGAAAACACTCTATCAGTTCCCCCTAAAAATACCAATTTAAGTTGTCTTCTGCACAATCATAACCACTGATCTCGGTCTGAAGACCATTGAACAAAGCACCTTGTCTTTTATTGTAACATAGTTTGGCCACAATATAAACTGGACAATACCTCAAACTCGCAAGAGAATGGCATTTTTGATTATGCTGTGCTCAATCAACAATTGGACCTCAACAATTTCTGTTGATTCAATGGAAAGTGGTCTAAAATTCCCCATGTTCAGGTCTTTTTTGCATTCTGCACAGGACCCTCCCTCTGTCAGCCTTGTTCCACCTCTCAGATTTTCTTGAAGTACCCTAAATCTCCAGACTCAAAGTCCAAACAGGTGATTTCTAAGTCAACTCCACTGGATCATTACCAGAATCCCCAATGCTTGTTCCTACCTCTTTTGATTTTTGTTCCTGTGGGCTGTCATTCTTTCTCACCATTAGATTCTCTGAACCCTCCTGAACACTCAGGCTCGAAGGACTCTAGTCACCCTGATTTTACCCCTCCAAGTTCTTGATATTTGCCTACCCACGCTCTGCCACCTGCCCCAGTTCTCCCCTTTAAATTGTTGACTGGTGCTGAGGGCTTAGTTTAACTTACATTACTTTCTTTCTTTATGACATCTCTCTGATTGAAAAATGCATTGGATCCTACTCTACTTACCCCAATACTTACACTAAGAAATTTAAATATCTCACTCAATTCTATGATCTTGACATTATTCTGTCTTCTATTCTTAACCATGAGGTAAGAGAAAGAGTCTGGCTCAATGCTCAAGCTCATGCTGATAAGTTACATAGGCAAGATCAGGCTCAACCCATGGAAGCGATGGCCATTTTTTGTGAGGACACAGGGTGGAAGTACTAGGATGAGACCCTGGGTCCTAGATGCATGAACTATATAATTACTTGCTTTATAGCAGGACTTCACATGGCAACAGTTTAACTGCCAACTTTGAAAAACTAAAGATCATCCAGCTCTATTTCTTTCTGGGGTAACTGAAGCCCTCCAAGAATATACTAATGGAAATCCCAACTCTCAGGAGGGACTTATTCTTCTCCACATATATTTTACTTCTCAATTAGTACCTGTATTTAGCATAAGCTTTAACAGCAGGAGGAGAATGCTCTAACCCCAGAGACAGGCTATTTAAACTTTGCGTACAAGGTTTTCAACAATAAAAATGAGGAACATATATTACAGAAACAAAGACAAGATCAGGCTAAATATCAGATGATTGTTGCTGCCATTAACAAGTCCTCTGGGGTACAGGCAACTAAGGCTACAAGAGAGAGAAGACAAGATGGCGACTGGAGAGGAGGTTCCTAAAGCCTCTCCCAGAAAACAAAATTGAACGGCCGTCCAGGAGCCAAGAAAGAGGACCCTGAGTGACAAACCGGCTGCTGAGAAATCCACAAATCACAAGTAAACACCTGAAGGCTGGCGAGAAAGGGGCGAGTTGGGGAGAGGAAAGGGAGCAGAGATGGACCACGCGGGATGCGATCCCTGCTGACTATTCAGAGCTGCGCAGTTTGGGGGAGGGGAGAGACACTGGGGAGCTGGGGAGAGAAGGAGTTTGGGAGCCAGCCTCTGGAACTTTTGAGTGGTAGAAGGGCTGAGCGAGGACTCTGAACTGCAAAGATAACACCCCAGCTCTAATCCCCCTGGAGACCTACACAGGGCTGCAGTTCCTGTTCCCAGCCTGCTGCAAAGGCGACCCTGCTGTCTCAGGCCAGGCCCACAGCTTTGGACTTATGGAGCGGGCACTTCCTCGTGCACCCC
>PVJL010014343.1:0-22827 GCA_004026885.1 Lyroderma lyra | reverse complement strand
ACGCTTTCCAGTCTGGTTTTAAAGTGTCAACAAAAACCTAGCAGCACATCTTAAATAATAAATTGCACAATGCTGATCGGAGCCCACGGAAAGCGTGGCATTCCCCGCGGAAGGGCGCGTCCCCCTAAGCCCGCGCTCCGCCTGTGACACTCCGACGCGGGCTCGGCTCCGTGGGCCAAAATGAGGACGCGTGAGAGGGTCCCACGTGAGGTCTTCCCACAGACACTGTCCTGGTTCCTGACTTGTCCGGTTTTAGTTCCACCCCCATCGCTTCGCTTCACGGAAAACGAGCTTTTGTCCTCACAGGAGCGACGGCACGGGGGCTTGTCCAGAACGTGCCTGGAGTTTCTTCTTTCTCGTGAGACTAAAATCCAAGAGGCCAGCAAGCCCAGGGCAGCCAGGAAGGGGCCTCCGTGGGCGGCCGGGGCCGGGGGCGGCACGACGAGGACACGGAGCAGGGGACACCAGTGAGTGGAGCACTGGGCAGGAGGCGCAGGGGACAAACAGCTTGGGACAGGAGGGGGCAGACAGGTGCCCGGCTGCTGCTGGCCTTGGCCAAGGCTCTGTGACAGGCCCGGCGGGTTCCTGGTCTTCGCTCAGGGAAGTGGCCAGGGGTCCACCCAAAGGCCATGGCCCTGTGCTGGCTATCCCTGCTTCGGTTCACCACCCCGTCCCCCCCCCAGCAGGCCACGTGCCTTCATCTCTTCTCATATGTCTTCCGTTTGGTCCGTCTCACTCCACGACCAAGTCAGCAACGTGACAGCAGGAATCGTCTGCCTTCTCCAGGGACGAGTCCTCGGTCCTAGAACAGTGCCGGGTAAACAGGGGACGCTCCGTAAACGTACTAACTGTGTCATTGTGATGCATGGAAGAAGCGAAGCACGTGGACACTCACGGCTGCAGTGTCCCACGAAAAACAGAACACGGAAACGTGAGAGGCCTTAGAAATGGTTTCGTCCACCCAGAAACATCAAGTGACGATCCAAGCTAACGTAGGAAACTTGAGCCGGTCGAGTTTATTGCATGTCACCAGCAAGTGCCTTTGGGGACCCGGGGAATTAGCAAACAAATTCTACAAACCACTGGCAGTAATTTTCAGCGAGGGAGTGGGAAATGAGGGCCTACAGGAGAGACGCCGAGGGTGGACGGGAGAGTGATGTTTTTTAACTCGAGAGGAAGATTGATCCTGATTTTTACCATCTGGGAGCTAACCCAAATCCCTAGGAAAATCAGGCTCCCTCCAGTCCACGTGAAATTAAGGAGACACGGCGATCCATGGCCATTAGCGGTCCCATAAAGCACGGAGACGGGAAGGGCTCACTCCTCGCCGGGCTCCCCGGTGGCTGCAGGCAGGCGCCTCCGAGAGGCGTGCGGTAAATATATTTACATTGCTTATGAATGTGCCCTGATTGCAGTTAAACAATTGATGGAGGTTAATCCCCTTTGGTTTGTATAAAAAATGGTTGTTCGGAGCCTGAAAACATATCTGAGTGATGACAAATTGGATTTACTGATTTGGGGAGATAGCCTGTAGGGATGGGAGCAGATGAAAAATACCCGGGCAGCGGGGACGGAAGCAGGTGAATGATTTAAAACGGCTTGGGAAGTAGTTTGTTACGAGAGAGTGGCCAGGAGCATCCCCCCACTCGGTGGGGGGTGGGGGGGCGTCTCCTCCCTCAGCGCGAGGCCCAGAGTGGGGCGCATCATGCCCCCCGCCCTCCGCGCCTCCAGACGCGCCCCACCCCGCCTCCCAGCAGCCTCCTCTCGTCCTAGGCCTTGGGGCCCTGGGCTAATGACTTGCTAATGACTGGGACCTTGGCTGTGCCCCTGGGTGCCCCTAGGACCACTGCGCTCAAGCAGTCAGGACCCCGAGAGCCGCTACAGACTCCTGCTGCCTTCAGCAACCAGAGAGGAGGCGCTTAGACAGAGGGGGGCTCTCAGCGTCCAGGCGGTGCCCGAACCCCCTCAGGGAGCAGGTGAGAATAGAGGGAGGGAGGGAGGGAGGGAGGGAGAGACAGAGAGCAAGCCCCGCACGTCCTAACTCACGGCTGATGGGGGCAGCACCCGAACCCACTTCCCTTGGCTGCCAGCCCCCCCACCCCCCGCCAAGCGAGTGGGCCCTCTGACGCAATCGGTTCTCTCACCGGTGTCGGAAGAGCAAGTTCTCATCCATCACTTATTTTTAGCCCACCTTGGAAAGTTTCCATCTGCCAAAGGCGTAAAGGTGACCTGCTACTATTTTTTTTTTTACTTTTAGAGAACATTCTGAGAAAAGAAAAGAAAAAAACATTTTAAAAAAGCATTCCATGTACCCGCAGGTGAGCTCTAAGAACAACACATCTTTTCCTACATTCAGTTATCTGATAGTTGTGTGTGTGTGTGTGTGTGTGTGTGTGTGTGTATCTCAACACGCATACACGTGTGTGCACATTCCACCAGACACACGTGTGTGCATATACCATCAGACAAACACGTGTGTGCATATACCACCACACACACGTGTGTGCATATGCCACCAGACACACACGTGTGTGCATATACCACCAGACACACGTGTGTGCATATGCCACCAGGCACACGTGTATGCATATACCATCAGACACACGTGTGTGCATATACCACCAGACACACGTGTATGCATATACCATCAGACACACGTGTGTGCATATACCACCAGACACACGTGTGTGCATGTACCATCAGACAAACACATGTGTTCATATGCCACCAGACACACACGTGCATATACCACCCACCACACACATGTGTGTGCATATACCACCAGACACACGTGTGTGCATATACCATCAGACACACACGTGTGTGCATATGCCACCAGACACACACGTGTATGCATATACCACCAGACACACGTGTGTGCATATACCATCAGACACACACGTGTGTGCATATGCCACCAGACACACACGTGTGTGCGTATACCACCAGACACACGTGTGTGCATATACCATCACACACACATGGAGTCAGGGTTTGGGGTCTGTCTCTGAGACCCCCTGCCCATCCTGCCTGGCCCAACCCTTTGCCTGCTAAACACCATCCCTACTTATAAAACAAGGCACTTGACATGTTTCGCAGGGTTGAGCAGAGGAGACAATTTATGTGACCGTGCTCATGTGACAGCAGCGCTGGGCCAATGGACACCATCATCCCTGAGCCCAGGGCCCTTCTGTGCAAGGGCGCCCACTGCATTGCAACGCGTCCTCCCTATCAGAGGAAATGGGGCCGGGGTGTCCCCCCGGCCACTGGCCCTGACCACCAAGGGGCCAGTGTCGGACAGCCTTGCTCCATGCTGGACCCCAGGAGGCCCCTCGGGAGAGATGGGACTTTCTACGTCTTCGAGTAGCTCTGTGTCTGGGTCCGGGACCGCGCCCCATGTCCTGTGCTTGGGACCTCATTTCGTCCGCTCACTCGTCCCTTTGACTTCCATCATCGACTTTGCTCGAGAGGAAACAAGAACAAGACAGACGGGGAGCCCACCGGTGCCCCCCATCGCTTCACTCTTAGGGCTCAACATGCGTTCGTTGAGTGGGTGGACAGAAGACGTGGCACTTGAGCCCACAGCGCCCCAGCAGCCACGGACCCAGCAGGGCCCAGGAGACGGGGGGGGGGGGGGGGGGGGGGGGGGGGGGGGGGGGGGGGGGGGGGGGGGGGGGAGGGAAGGAGGTGGGGCTCAGAGGGAGGGGTGCTTTGTGCCCGGGGGGGTCAGAGAGGAGTCCACGTTTCATGGCTCCAGCTAGCGGTCACTGAGAACGCGCTTGCATGGTTGGGGACCGCCTGGGGCCCCTCGTGGGGGACCATCCCGCAGGCTGACCCCCTATCCCCATCCTCTGATAAGAGCTATGCCAGGGTACCCACGAAGCCCGGTGGTCCTTGGAGGGGGAATGCTGCCTCGGGAAATGGGAAGAGGCTCCTTGGAGCAGGCCCCGTCCATTGTGTCTTCACCAGAGGACTCTTGGTGGCCCGCAGGCAGCCTGGGGGGCGCCAGGGAAGGGGGAGCTTCTCAAGGCAGTTGCAGCCCCTTCCATGGAGGGTCACAATTTGTGGGGGTGATCCATGAGTAAGCAGGGAGTTACTCTATGGGGTGTCAGGGGCTGTGTAGCGTGTGTGGGGAGAAGCTTCTAGACCAGCCTTAAGGGGCTGGGGGGGGCCTTCAGGCTGAAGAGCACACGAGTGAAGCGCTGAAGTTCGGGGTGCAGGGGAGGCTTTGGAGGGGGAGCTCGAACATATAAACTTGCACAGGACGGCTTTGCAGACAAGGGGCAGCGAGGCTGAAACACGGACACGCGTCGGGGCCCGTGTGCGCGCAGCCGGGTGGTGTAACGCGGTGCTGGGGGCTCCGGGCGGTGAGTCACAGGCAGATCTCACTTTAAAGCGCTTTGATTCAGAGCACTTCGCAGAGACTGAGATTCTTAACAAATCGAAGGTCAGACGCTCCACCAGCAAAAGGATTAAGACTTGCTGAAGGCTCAGGCAAGTTTTTTAGCAGTTTTTTATCAATGAAGTATTTTTAAAATTAAGGTGTGTGCACTGAGACACGACGCCGTATCGCACCCAGCAGGCGGCAGGAGGACGTGGACGTGACTTACAAGCACCGGAAAACCAAACCACCCCAGGGCCTCCTCGCTCACTGCGGTGGTCGGGAGCCAAACCCGAGGTATCTCCGAGGCGGACTGTACCGGAGTCTTTGAAAGAAAGAATTGCCCCATCAGGTGCTACAACAGCCAAGGGGACCCCAGAAGGTGGCCCCCCACGGACGTCATGAGAGGCTGCCATGCTGGGAATCGGGCTCCCGGTCCCGGTCTCCACGGCTGGACCGCCGTGCTCCCCCCCAGGTCTCCCTGCAGCCAGATCTACAGCTGACACTTGCTTGGGGCCGCCCCATGGACACACTGGCGCCCTTTCACCCGAGTCTCAGGCCTGGCATCTGTGTGGGAGCAGCTGACCCAGGAGGCACTTGGGACAGACTCTGAACTCAGCCGCTGAGCGGTTTGCAGGGAGTCAAGGCAACCCCTCCCCCAGGAGGGGACCCCGGCCTGCCCGCCCTCCGGGACCTCTGGTTTGCATCATTTTCAAGTACCCGAGGCAGCCAGGAGCTGGGGGGGAGGGAGAGCCCACTGCCTCGACGCTGCCCAGATGGCCCCGGCTGCTGCCCTCCCCTGCGACGTTTTACCCAAACGGAATCATCTCGTCTGGGCCGCCGCCGCCTGCGTTTTGTTATTGTTCGTATTCTCCTTGGAGGGGGCGGGAGGCAGCTAAAAGCATTCCTGCGGAGACGCTGTCTGATCCAGAGGGGCTTCCGGAGCCCCGGGAGCCAAGGAGGGCTACGCATGTGCGCGCGTCTGTGTGTCTGTGGGAGTGTGCGTGTGTGCATGTGAGTGTGCATGTATGGTGTGCGTGGTGTATGTGTGAGTGTGCGTGTGTATATATGTGTGTGGTGTGCGTGTGTGTGCACGTGTGTGGTGTGTGTGAGTGTGCATGTGTGTGTGGTGTGCGTGTGTGCATGTGTGTGCACGTGTGTGGTGTGTGTGAGTGTGTGTGTGGTATGCGTGTGTGCATATGTGTATGGTGTATGTACACATATGTGTGTGGCATGTGTGCATGTGTGTGCACATGTGTGCGGTGTGTGCGTGTACGTGTGTGCATGTGTGCGCGCGCACATGTGTACACGTGTGTGTGGTGTGTGTACATGTGTGTGGTGTGTGTGCGTGTGTGTGCGCACGTGTGTGGTGTGTGTGCATGGGCATGCGCATGTGTGTGGTGTGTGCATATGTGCGTGTGTGTGCGCATGTGTGTGGTATATGTGCATGGGTGTGCACATGGGTGTGGTGTGTGTGCGTGGTGAGTGTGGTGTGTGTGCACGTGTGTGTGTGGTGTGTGTGCGGGCGTGTGTGCGCGGGCATGTTCCTACACAGAGGCCCGTCCCTCTGCACTCCGCAGGTACTGCAGGAATGTCTCGGTTTGGCAACGTGGCTCTTGGTGGGCCTCGGCCCCGAGTACGTGACAGTGTTGCATTTTTAATTGTGATGATGTTAAATGAACTTGATGGGTGATACTCTCCCAATTCACAGAGCGTTTTTATAGCATTTATTTAAAAAAGGCCCAAGTTTGTTTTACGATCAGTGATAAACGGGGACACGAAAACGTGGCCACTGGCACAATGGCCCTAATACGCTGGTTTCGTCCACAAACGGCGCATTATTCTGGCCCAGTAAGTAACGGGACAAATAAAATTGAAGTCCTCTGCAGCATTTGATCATCTTACTTAATAACGACAGATGCTCTGAGCGGTGGCATTTTGAAAAGAGCTCTGTCTGCCGCTGGTGATGAAATGGCAGGACATTTGGCCTCCTGTCGCCTCGCACCATTTGAAGACCAGAGAGTCACATAAACGGCCAATGAGAGGCAGGGACACGCAGCGCCTGCCTGCACAGCACAAGTCATTTCATCCCAGGGATGCAAAGCAGCGGAGCCACCTTTCAAAAGAAAAGTCTGCAAACCGTGCCAGCAGACAGCGTCCTCGGGGCAGAGGGGACACACGCACACACGCACACGTGCACACACGCACACGTGCACACACGCACACGCGCACATGCTGGTGAAAAACAGATTTCATAAAGCCGTTTTAATAAAGAAATGCTCTTTTCCCAGCGAGTGTTGGGTCACGACTTGCACGTTATTAGAAGTGAGTCAATGGGCACCCCCACGCAGAGCAGGGCCGGGCCAGCCCCTGCGGGAACGCCTCCCCCGGGGCCGGCCCACACACAGACCCTGGAGGGGGAGGCGACAGGACAGGCCCAGCCGGGTCTGCGCCAGAAGCCACCAGATGCTTTCACTTCCTTACGATCCAGAGCGTTGCTCATTCCCCTCCTGGACCCCGGTGGCTGACACCAGCGGGTGGCTTCCTTCTTGAAGATTCCGGACCTTTCTGCAAGGTCAGTGCTCAGAGTAACGATGCCTAAAGCGCTTCTCCCTCCGCGCCTGCGGGATGCATTGCACGTGAGCTGGACGTGAGTGTCCAAACCCCAGAGGTGGGATAGTTCCCCTCACTGTCCCTTCCAGATGACAGCGCCCGCTCCTGGGGGTGGCCTCTGGGCCAGCTGTGTGATGCACACCGCACTGCCCACGTTAGCATAGACTCTGTCCATCTGTCAAGGAGAAACGGAGAGGAGACGCGACCATTGAGGTCATCCCAGCTCCAAATGGCCCGAACTCCAGCTGCCTCCGTGTTGGGGACAGCCGCTCAGAACAAGACTCACAGGCCTTCAACTGCTGCCGAGCGGTCCCGGCCACCCAAGGCCACTTCCCCCACTCGGTCCCACCCTGCACCCAGACGTGGGCCGTGGGGAACCCGGCAGCAGCAGGGCTTTGAGGGGCTCTCATGGGGCACCCCAGAGGCTCTGAGCAGAATGGAAGGAATCCAGAATGAAGTCCCTTAAAGCTCTGGAAGCGGGACATGAATGACGATGCTGATAAAATCACAGAGAGGCCACCGGGGCCCTGGAGCAACTTCGGCTCGGTTTGGCCTGCGGAAGGGCCACGGCCCAACGCAGTCTCACGGGTGTGGGCTGTGGTGGTCTCGGTTTCCAATGAGAATCCAAGACCTTGTGACCACTGTGGCCAACGCACTGGCCAAGCCCACAAGGCTGCTCCTGAGCTCTCGGTGACACGTGTCAGGTTCTCAGCGATTTCTCAGTTTGACCCCGGATGCGGAGAAGACACACACACCGTCTGTCCGGCCCTGCGCTGTTTTCCGAGCTCGGGTTAGAGAGAGAGGACGCAGAGGTCTGAGCGATGTCCTCTCCCTGGAGCCGCCTCCCTTGGACGGGGCCCAGCGCCCACCTTCCTGTCTCTGCCCAGCAGCTGGAGGTGATGCCCCTGCCGGGGACACAAGCGTGCAGGCCAGCTCGGTCTAAACGACGTACCTATGCAAGCAGGTGTGTCTAACCCCGCAGGGGACCTTTCCTCTCCCCCCAGGTTCAACGTCGATCTGTGTCATTCGACACGAAACCGCGCTTGACACTCCACTTGGAGAATCCGAGGACACAGAGCGCAAAGCCAAAACTTGGGGCGATCGCCACATGTTTTTTTCCAAGTGCCATTGAACAGAAACTGTCCTGGCTGAGAGCTGATTGGCTGGCTTTTATTTTGGCCCAGAGTGATTTTTTAAATGACTAATTTATAAAATCTTTGAAAATAAGAGTTTCTAATGGAAGTGCTTACACAACCATAACTCTGGCGTTGCAAATGGCACCACTGTCGTTAAGGGTGTGTTGTTGTTTGTTCTATGCTAATCTGCCTTCAGTGTGACAGACTGGCACCTGCACGGGGGGTACCGTTCAGCACTGTATTAGCCCATATGGCACAAGCTAAATTGTATCGAAGCTATGGGCTAATTACGGATGAGTTAATAAAGCCAGGCACAGCGAGCCCGGCCAGCCCCCCCAGCCCTGGGAGGAGCCCCCGCCACCCCCCAAAGTGCATTAGCCCGCTCCGAGCTTTCCCCGTCTTCAGTTTGTTCTCGGAGAACAAATCCGTGGCCGCGTTCCTGAGACGCTCCGTGTCTTCCCCACGTCCCCATGATTTCGATGATGGACGTGAAAACCTCGGACGCCCTTGACCCTCTGTCTAATAACTAATTTCCTCGTGAGCAGAAGGCGGGAAGACGACTGGGGACACACACGCGCGTTCCTTCCGTTACCTGAGTTTTGATCAAGAAAAATCCAACGTGTCGTACACGTGACGGCTCGCGGTGAATCCTCTCGGCACGGCGCCTTGGAGCCCGTGATTATAGTGGAGCGGTGGCCAGCCCACCCCGCCGGTGGTGGCACGTCCATCAGGGTTTTAATCAGGAGCCAACGCGTGATTTAGATGGAATTCAGTACCTGGTTTGAAAACGTTTCTTTTGAAGCCTGTTTCGGTTTTCTGGCAAGTTCCTCTCTAGCTCCTGGCGCCAGGACCGGCAGGCTGGCCCTGCCTGCGTGGTGACGGCCCCGTGTCAGCTGCCACTGCTCCCCGCTCGGCCTCCGCCCCCGGCGAGGGGCGCCGATTCCCTTCCAGCCCAGCGGGGGAGCCCGGCAGGCCCGTCCTTGGGGACGCACGCCGTCACCGCTCTGTTAATCAGCTGGCGCTGGGAGCGCGGGACACATTTGGCTGCTCCTTCCCGACGCGAGCCCAGGCTGCTCGTGGAATGCCAGCCTGGGGACTCAGATTTCTTGGGTGACACCCTCAGCTTCTCCCCACGTAGTCTTTAGACGTCTCAATTAACTAGGACAGCGGCTCGCGACACATGACAATCTGCCACTTGACTCACACGTGCAAATCACTGCACTTTGCACCCCGGGCAAGTGCCGGCCGCAGGGTGCTGAGCCCGCGAGCCTCCCGCGGCGGCGGGGCACCTGGCGGGGCTGTTGGAGCACCAGCGAGCGCCCCTGCCTCTGCTATTTCCAGTAACCCAGCCTCCACTTCCCTGTCTACCTCTGGTCCCAGTCAGGGCGCTGGTGTCTAAAGTGAGCGGCCGCGAAGGCCAGGGCAGAAAGGAGAAAGGAGAAGCCAAGCAGTCAGTCTCGTCTGCAGACGGGAGAGGGCGTCAGGCAGGCTGGCTGCCGGCCCCCTCGGGCCACCGCGTCCCTGTCCCTGAAGGGGACGGGCGGGCCTGCTTCACGAGTTCCATGGCGCTCAGTCAAGTGGGACCACGTGATACCAGCTTCTGGGACGACGTAAGAGGCCAGCAAAGGGCAGGGAACACACAGGCACACGGAGTCCCCGTCGCTGGGCAAGTGCGCCAGGAAGGTCCAAAGCCCACCGCCCTTGACTCCGCAGTCTGTGAGGCGAAGGTGGGGGCTGGTGAAGCAGCCGATGGCCCACCCTGCTGCCCCCAGTGGAGGAAGCCACAGGCCCTTCGGCTCAGGAGCCTTTTCTGGTCTGAGGGGACTCCTGCCGACGCTCACGCGTACGACGGGTCTGACACAGGGTGCGCGCAACCACGAAGCCACCGGAGGCACTTGGCCGCGGGCCGCTGTGGGGCTAGACGCGCCGTGGAGGTAGGGCGGCTGTCACTGCGTCTGATGCTGGAGCAGGGACCCCGCGGGACATCGAGGGGGTGGGCAGGCCAGGCTGGCCCTGAGCTAGACCCCAGGGGCCAGGCTGGCAGCTGAGCGTGCCCTCCCCACCCGTCGGTGCCCCCCTTGGCCTCTGGGGGTGATGTACAGGAGCAAGAGGTGGGCACCCTCATCAGAGCCCCAAGCAGTGCCAGGCCCGGGGGCAGAGAAGAGGGGAGAAGGCCTGTACCTGCCGCTGACGAGTGGCACCACATGGGCTGCACGAACGTCCGGTGCCACCTCTGCCCGAGCCGCCGCGCGGCCGCTCTTTGGTGAGGGGACCCTGGCTGACCCATACAAACCCACCCGCGTCGGCAGGGCCGAGGGCACCAGACCGAGGAACCGTAGTCACCTCTGATTTACCCGTGGGAACACAGAGAGAGGTCGGGGGCTGCCCAAGGCCACACGGTGAGGACCTGGCGGTCTGGATTCAAGAGTCCCTGGCACCAGCCCCGGAGCGCTCGTGAGGGGCAGCGGGGCAGCCGGCTTTCCGAAGCCCGGTGACTCCTTCAGCAGGACGGCCCCAACGCGCTCCATGGATCTGGGGGTGCACGGGGCTCACTCCGCACACGAGACGGAACCCATGAGCTCTGTGACCCTTGTCCCAAGGCCACGCCTGCCCATCCGTCCTGCCCAGCAGAGGGCCTGGGTCCTCACAGGGGCACGAGAGGACTTTGTCAGGCGCCTCCTTCTCCCTGCCCACACCGGGCACCCGAGGGCCTGCACTGTGGTCCTGAGGTTGGTGCCACCCGACGTGCCTGCTTGGTGTTGGAGGGCCACTGGCAGAAGCTGGCACTGTCCCTCGCGTGTGTCTCAGTGGTGTCGGCGAGGCGGCCAGTGTTTTCTGTCTCCCTCAGAGACCCTTGTTCGGATGGAGAAGAGTTCCCACCAGTGACTTCGGGCTGGTTATTCCTCCGACTTCCCCTTCTCTTCAAAGACCGGGCCATTTAACAGCACACTGTGTTTGCAAAACAAATTATTGATCGTCTGTTTTTAGACCATTTTCTCACACGGCCTCCTGCTGTGAGTTGAGAATGGAGTTCCACCAGTAAAGTGCATGCTTTTCTCAAGTTCAACCACCAGACGCTTCTGTGTTACAACAACTAGAGGATGTTCTTACCTATTTTATTTCTTCCTAAAGATGCTGTTTCGTTTGGCTACACCTTTCGAGGGAGTGCCAAGCCGCACCAACTGCAGTGGGCACGCAGGGTTCCCGACATGCAGGGAGGCAGCCACACGTGCTCTGACCCACGGGTGGCCTGATGGGTAGCAATAGGCAGAGGGCAAGAATGCGGCTGGGTCGTGAAAATGCTCACAAACATCCTTTAGTGTCCCGAGCTGAGACGGCGAATTTCCCAGAGGGCTCATCAGCGACAACAGATTGATTTATATTTGCAATTGGAAAGGTAAACAGGAGGGTAAACGTTAGGTCTGGGTCTGTCACCGGGAGCACGGGGGATGGTGTGTGCGTGCGTTTGTGTTACACAGGTGTGTGTATGCATGTGAGCGTGCGTGCACGTGCGTGTGTGTAGGTGTGTGTGCACGTGTGTGTGTGTGCACGTGCGTGTGTGTGCGTGTGTGTGTGGCGGTATATGGCTCACAAGCAATGACGGGGCTGGGACACAAAGGCTGGGACTGCACTTTGCGAAGCATTTGAAAGTTTACAGATACCCAGATGTTTTGAGTCATAAAGTTACTTAATGCCCCCAAAGCCACACTGGAGTTGTCCATTGTCTCCAGAAGTTTGGGGTCCCACAGCCCAGCCAGAACCAGGGGAGGTACATCTGCGTGGATTCCTAGGTCACACCGGCTCATTTAATTTCAGCGTGAACTGTTATCACACACCATACAGCTGGTGTTTTGCAAAGAAAAATTATCTTTTGAACTATCCTGGCTTTCCTAAGGTGGCCTGTCGATCAAATCCCGTCAACTGTTTCACAACCTACTAATTAGATTAAGCCAACTTAATGACTCAAGCATGTAAAACGCCTTACCTTTCCTCTCCCTCCGTCACTAATGCATACATAGGCAGAGAATTGGGTGGGATAATTTTAAGGCCAGACCCATATAAGCTGGGAGATTCAAATTAAGGTTTAATTAACCTGCTTAGTACAAGAATCTCTGAACAGCGGGAGATTTTACACACTGTTACGTGTGATCTGTAATAACCAGGCACAACGGGCTTCTCCACGACCGTTAGGGGCCTCGGTACCTGCCTTTGCCCGCCTACTTGATCGGATGTCTGGAGCCTGTCGATTCCGGAAGAAAAATATTTGGGATAAACTTGCAGACCATCCTCGGGCTAGTTGTACGTCCACAGAGGAGTCTGGGAGAAGAAGGTTGCATTTGCCCAAGTGCCCACGTCCAACGATTGGAAAACACATGCGTTATTGATCGCCTGCTCAGGCTGTTTCTCACATCACAGCCCGTGGTGAGCGGAAGGTCAAGTTGAACCTGTAACCTGTACCCTTTATTCCAGGTTAACCAGTTGAACGCTCGTGCGGTAAGTCACGTCGTTTGCTTTTATCTCTGAGTGAGAAAAACACCCGGTTGGGCTCAGTCATTGGCATCTGTGTGGGGGAGCATCTCACCCCCTTTATGGACCAGTGGAGCGTGGCACAGGTGACTTCGGCTATGAACTCCTTATCTCAGCCTTAGTCCATGTCATATGAATGCCAAGAGTGTGGGAGCAATTGACAGTCAAGACACTGTTCTCTTTTGTGGCCCACATGTCGCTTTCTGGAGGTAACTGGTCAGACGCCGTGCACACTGAGGAAGTCACGGGAAGGCTGACGTGCCATCCAAATCACGGTCGTGTGTGTGAGTGGGTTACCAGGATGAAAGACCCCCGCAGGCAGTCAGACGGGTGACAAGTGGAGGCAGGAAAGACCCCTCCATTAAGTGGATTACGGGTCCTTTGTAGAATCACTTAAGAGCTCATATGAGAATCTGCACGGCAGTAGCTGTCCCCGTGCCCGTTTATGTCCTGTGACAACTTCTCTCCTTCCTACCACACTCTAAATCTCACATGATCGGACCTGGCTGGGAAATTCTCCCTGCTAGAGATGCCAAGTCCTTTGATGGGATTTCCTGTGGAAGAGGGGGTGGCCAAGGACAGTGACCAAGACCGGAGGTCGACACGACGTAGTGTCCAGAACCTGTCTGGACATGGCCACACAAGTTAACGGGGCCTTGGGCAGCCCAGCCTCGGGGCAGAGGAGGCAACTCTGTCTGCCTTCGGTCGGCCAACTAATCAATCACTGGCTCTTCCTTTTAGTCCTAAAGATGCGACTAGACACATAGACACACAGACGGGCAGGCCCCTTGGGATGCATCAGTCCCGGTCTACATCATTAGTATCTATAAAATAAATGTATCGATACTCATATCCGTTCACTGAGCAGAGGAGTTCCAAACAATTGAAATGACATAGTATATATTTTTGAGAAGTCAAATAAACCAACTTGATGAAATAAAGTTTCTATTGAAGAATTCCAGCTACGAAATGGAAAGGATGCTAGAATAAATAATCACCAGTTTACAAACCCCAAAGGAATACCTGATTCAGAAAACAAGCATTAGAACTTGGAACCTCTGGGTGACACCTTTGGGAGTTTGGCAATGGGAATGTCACGCTGTAGTAGGAGCTCACTGGTCAACATTAATATCAAGAAAAGTGGACAAATGACCTTATGAGCCTCGTGATGTCGTACTACGTGCAAATGAAAGGATCTTTGCCAAAAATATCAAACCTAAATCGAATCGAGTCTTTAGAATTGGCTTCCAGTTTACAGGGATCACGGGGATACTCTCAGGTATTAAATGACACACTGAGAAAAAGCGATGCCTTCCAAGGACACCTGAGCTGGTTTTGGCAACAAGTCAGTCACGAAATAAAACAGGATGGAGGCGACTTTAAATGTAAAGAGACCCAAAGAGACTTATGTAAACCTGGATTTACTCCAACCAACTTCCATTAGACCTGAGACACCTGAAGATGTTTAAGAAGCAGTGGGGTACTAGATTCTAAATGTCCATCTTTGTTGTGTGACAATGGCCATGTTTACACATGAGAAAATGTCTGTATTGTTAGAGCTTCATAATGAGGTATGTAGCAGTCAATTGGGATAATATCTTGAATTTGCTTTTAAATAACTCAGCAGAAAAAATCAAATAAGGCAAAATTCTAATGACTGTTGAATCTCACTGATGGTTCTGGAGTTCATCATATGATATTCTCTATCCATGGCCAAATTGGAAATTTTCCTTAATGCAGGGAGTCATGCTGTTTCTACGGATGGATGAGAAGGGACTGGGTTGTACCCTACACGTCATGTGTACACCTTGGCCATTGGGGGTTCAATTACAAACTTAATTTTGAAATAGCATACTGGAAACTCAGTTCCTTCTATACCCCTTTATCTCAATTCTGAGTCCTGAGAAATATTTAGAAGAGGAAGAAATTTGCGAAAATCACAAATCTTGTTTTCTTGACTAAAAAAACAAGATAGAAAAAAATAGATAAGCGTCAACATGCATTCTACATAAACATTGTCTTCTCAAATTTTTGTCTCAACTTTGGAAGCCTGAGTCCTGAATCATGATGCAAAATGTATTTCTTAGTCTGTGTTGCCCTTAAAATGTTCGACGAACAGGGTCTGGAAATAAATACGATTTCGTGGACTTGCCCACAATTTACTCTTTTAACTTTTTATTATTAAACATCATTTCCAAAGGCTGCAAGGTTTGAGTAAGTTCAGGGGAAACACATAACACAACACTGAAATTTCCTCGAAATTATGGTCACCTGTTCTGACGTGGACATCTGGAATGGATTATTGTCCCTGTCGGATGTAATTGAGAGGAACAAGCAACGTTAGTACCATACAGAGCGAGAAAGGGGGGTCGAGACTACCTGGCACTCCTTCAGCTGACACTAGGCACCCTGTCCCCAGGCCAGCAGCACCAGGGACCAGGTGCTAAACAGCAGGCCCCGACGCGGGCCTGGCACGTGCGCTTGGGGACACAGGACGGAGCGCCCGCTGAGGTCGGCTGCTGGCTGTGATCTCGCCGTGAACGTCCCCGACCTCTGGAATGCCTGTCACCCGTGCTACCCCACCTCCTCTTGTCTTTTGCCTTATCGACCACAGCCATCTTCAGGACCTGCACCCCTAACTGTCCTGGGAGAGTCACCTTATGGGTGCTGGCATCTTGGAGCCTGAACTTCTCACCTAGGCAGGGAAGACGCCACCACCTCTCCCGGGGGCTCATCATAGAGGCCACCGCATCGCAGCTGCTGAGCAGGAGAGCCTTGAAGGGTGACGTCCTGGTGGGGACAGAGGAAAAAACCTAGAACACAGGATGCCGTGTGGGGACGAAGACGGCCGGGCACAGCTGCCTTGAGACCCGCCCCTCATGTTCTGAAGGCTCCTGCTTTAGACACCCCTCAGCCCTGGCTTTTCACACCCATCTATCTGGGCAGAAGTGGGTCGCGAGTCCCCTTGGACTCCTGCCCTGCCTTTGGACAGCTTAGCGTACGATCTCAGTCTTTAAACTTTACATTTTGCCCAGGCACTAGGGTGAACAGTGTCCCCTAAAACTGCACCCCCAGGGAGCTGTAAATGTGAGCTTACTTGGAGATAGGGTCTTTGCAGATGACATCCAGTTAAGACAAGGTGGACCCTAATCCAATGTGACAGGAGTCCGTATAAGGAGAGGGTATGTGCACAGGAGCATGGACAGGGACCATACCATGTGAGGACAGAGACTGAGTGGAGGGACAGCAGGGTTGCTAGCAGTCATCAGAAGTCACAAGGAGGCACCGACAGCCGCCGCAGACTCGCCAGCAGGAGCCTGGCCCTGCGCACACTTTGCTTTCAGACTTCTGACTTCTAGAATGATGAGACTGTAAGTCGTGTTGTCTGGAGTTACTCAGTTCGTGGTCCTTTGTTACGGCACTCTGGGGAACTGAGGGGACCCCACAGGTGCAGTCCAGATTCAGGACAGCTTCTCTGACATGGGCCACCGGGGAGGAACGTACGCCTGAGGACGGGTGGGCTGTACCACTGGAGCAGGGGCCAAGCCGGGCAGGCCTCCAAGGTCTTCGCTCAGCAATGGCATTTCTCCTGAGACGACAAGCTTGTTGCCCGTCAGTCTGGGGTGTGGGCATTGCGTTTGCTCTGTGTGTGTGTGTGTGTGCGGGTGGGTGGGGGTTGCTGTGTGTGTGTGTGTGTGTGTGTGTGTGTGTGTGTGTGCATGCCAAGCCCATCAGCTGTGGGCAGCCAGGCAGGGCCCTGTGACACAGTCAAGGCTGCGTGGAGGGCTGCAGGTAGGGTCTGTCCCAGAAGGTCATGTGTCAGGCAACGTGCCCCCACAGACCTAGGGCTAATGCAGGTGTGGGCTTAGCATGAGCCCACAGCTCAACCTGCTGCTAACACAGTAAATCCCGTTCCTCTGAGCCTGCAGGTGCATATCCACGCACACCCACCCGCACGTGCACACACACACACACACACACACAGCAAACCCCCCCCACCCACCCACCCACGCGCACATACACACACACGCACACACACACATGCTTGTGTGCAAATATACACGCCACACACGGCAACACACTAGCAAGTCCTCATGCACACACGCCCAGCTACACTCAGACCCAAGGAAAAGCTCAGACGCCCCGGCGAACACCATGCACACACGCACTCCTATGCACGCAGGTGACCACCGACCGTGGTCGCTCTCTCGTACACACGGACCCACAGGCATGCACCTGTCAACCCTCTGCAGAGACACAAACGCCTGTGCAAGGCACATGCCAGCGTCCGCCCTTGCTCGCAGGGGCCTGTGCACGAATGCAGACGGAGAGGACGCATGCACGGCCCGGGCTGCGGGAGGTTTGCGCAGTTGCTGCATCGTTCACCTGTCCCCGCAGGCGGCCCTGCCCGGAACGCCACCGGCTGAGACGCAGGAAGCCCCGCGTTCGCTATTGATTTCTGCCTGTCACTCGCATCAGCGCGGGCGCGGCGGAGAGCGGGCTGGGGCGGTCTGCAGGCGGTCGGCACAGGAAGCCCTGGAGCCCGGGGCCTGGAGAGAGGGCAGAGCACGCTCACGACAAGGGTGAGGGGAGCGGCCGTCCTTGCAGCCAGGGCCCTGCCCTGCTTGGGGTGGGGGTGCAGGGCCGCACACAGCCCGGGGAAGGACGCTTCATGTCCACAGCAGCGTCTTGCGGTGCCACAAGCTGGTCCCAGGATTCCTGCCGCCTGGTTTGCATCCTGGTCCGCTGTCCCACTCAGGGCAGCTCTGGCCTTCCTGAGGCTGTCCCCGCTCTATGCCCCTCTCTCCCTTCCAAAACGGTGGGGCACTAGGCCTGCAGGAGAATGGGTGAATTCGTGCATGCGGAGGCCCAGGCACACCGAGGGGGGCAGCAGAGGCCGCGGGCCCAGAGTGGGTGGGCCTTTCGGAACCGCCACGGGCCCCGCACACCTCGCCTTCAACCTAAAACGTTGCTTGCACTTCCAAACAGAATTTTTAAAAGTGAAAATCAATGTGCTCTAACAGAAACACAAGCATTCAATTACGGGACAAATGGAGCGACCGAGAACGCAGTGCGCAACAGGACCGGTTCGTCACGGGCGCTCCGTCCCTGGGAACGCCGCCGGGCCCCGGGCCACGCAGGAGCCTCGGCGGCCGGGACGGAAACGCACTGGCCACCGCTCGGAGCCGAGGGGGGCCGATGCTGGCCCCTGACCGTCCCGTGTGCCGGACGGGGCACAGATCTCCACGCTCCCACGCCGCGAGATGGCCCCGGGGTCTCACCCCGGTCACTGCTTACCTTTGTGTCCGCCTCACCACGGCAAACAGGCTGCACCGCTGAACCCCAGCTGTTACAGGACAGGTCTCCGTGCTCCCCGCCACGGGCACCAGCCTCTGTCAGCAGGGAAGTTAGTGTCACAGCTGGGCGGGGTCCCAGAGAAGAGGCGGGTGCGGTTGCAGGCCGCCGCGGACCTCACCCTCTCCCTGCTCTGCTGTGCGCTGCAACCTGCAGGCAGCTCCCGTGTCACACCTGCCGGGTGTGAGGCCGCTTCACAAAACGTCTGAGGCCAAAGCCGGCTGTCAGCCACTGAGGCCACCAGCTCAGGTCTCCGGGCCAGCAGAGCTCAGGGGCGGGCTGTGGCCCCAGGCGGCCCCCCGAGGACAGGCACCTTTGCGCCGTCTCGGACCCTTCCTGGACTGAAGGAGGTTTTATGCTCCTTGGCTGCACTGGGGGGGGCGGGGGGGGGGGCGTGGAGGGGTGTGCATGGATGGTCACCGCAGTCCAGCGGCCACCCTCTCTAGGGTTCAGGTTGTCACAGGGTCGCATGCCCCAGCCTCATCCATGTGGGACTCAGGGCCTGTCTCCTCGGATCTCACCAGACCATCGCGTGGGTAGGACCCTGGAGAACATGTCTGCCCGGGGCCCAGACTCCCCGGGGATGAAGAAGGGGCACCCACAGACATCCAACTGACCCCCGAACCCGCTCCCCATGGAGCCCAGCAGGAGTCCCGCCCCCATCCCGCCCCCGGGACCCCCTCACCCACCTGAAGGCCTCTGGCAGCTTGGGGTGTGGGGAGCAGTGCGAGGGCTGGGGGTAGCGTGGCACAGCAGCTCGCACGTGCCCGGTCCACGCGTGCCCCGCCGGGGGTCTGGAGACTTCCTGCAAAGAAGCAGATGACTCGATTCCATCAACAAGCACACACACACGCTCATTTGGAAGGAATGATTCCCACTTCACACCTTACTGTAATTTTCCAATTAATTGTGATTTAAATATGTTAATGCGACTAACTAACTAGGTTGAGCATCAGCTTAAAGACTTCCCGATAATGAACAAGAACTCCGGTACACACACAGGGAGGAAGTTTCTAGGGGACGCCGTGGCCCTGAGGCGGGAGCAGCCTCAGCCCTGCAGCCAGGCCAGACTGCGGGTACAGACAGCCCCCCGCCCTGCAGGTCCGGGGCTGGCCTTGGGGGCTCGGCTGGGCCCCCCGTCGGGTGCTCCGGCAGAAAGTGCCTGCAGTTCCCTTTATGGCAGATTTGAGGGGTTCTGGGGAGAACTCTGGCTCCAAAACACCCCTCTCACCAGTAGCTGCCCAATTCATCCCCGTTCTGCCTCCGGACGCCTTGACCCCACACACCATGGGACACGGTGACCTGGCTCCGGCCGGCTGGGAGGTAGAGCCCCAGCTGGGCAGACGTGATGGTGGTTCGCAGGCTGGGCTGACCTACCCCGGCCTGAGCTCCCTGAGGCTGGAGCTCACACTCCCCTCCCGGGTCGGGGGAGCACCTGCCTGGGGCAGAGGGAGCAGACGGAGAAACGCAGGCGAACCGGCCACCAGCCTCCGCGCCCGGGCATCCAGCAGCAGCCACGGGTCCCAGGGGCCGTCTGTATGACTGCCTTTGAACCGTGCTCTGCCGTGTCCCCCAGATTACCTACAACATGACATCCCGCACCCCAGACCGCTCCTGCCTCCCCGTCTATTACACAGGCTGATGAAGAGGCTGACCTTGAACGCTGTTGTAGAGATTAAATAGGATCAAGTACATGAAAGCAAACACAAGTAGGAAAGCCCTCCATGTCAGCAGACTTCCCATGACTGGGAAGGCATGGTGAACAGATCGGTGTGTGCCTGTCTTCCTGGGAGACAGGAAGTGTGTGCCTGGCTGGCAGGCAGCGTGGCAGCCCTGGCATCAGGTCCCCCAAAACCCTAGGGTGATGGTCCTAGGACAAGATGCCCTCCCACGCTGATGACATCACTGTCCAGCACGGCTCTTGGTAGGCCATTGGGTTGGCTTCCCGCCAAAACTGACTTTGCTCTCATTCATTCATGGAGCATATACTTGTGGGGTCCCTATAATCCACAAGGTCACGTTCTTGGCAATGAGGATACAATAGTGAATGAGGTGGGAAAGGTGTGCAAAGGCGGGTAATACGCACTGAATTGCATCATCCCATGTCCACAGTGGGAAGCGCTAACCCCACCTGCAGCCACACACACACATACATGCACATACAAACGCATGCACACAGGCACACAAGCACACACACGTGCACACACATGCATACACACACATGCACACAAAGTACATGCACACACGCACTCATGCATGCACACACGTGCTCACACATGCACAAACACATGCACACACATGCATATACACATGCACAGACATGAGCGCACGCACGTACACACACGCGTATATACACGCACAGGCACACACATGCGTACACACATGCACGCACATGAACATGCACACACACGCGCGTACACACACGCACACACAGGAGCATGTACACATACGCACATGTGCATATACACACACACACAGGAGTGTGCACACACATGCACACACACACATGTGTACACACACGCACACACGCATACAGAGTCAAAAGGCAGTGGGAGAAGAGGCCTCCCCGGAAACCAAATCTTGCTGGAAACTTCATCTTGGACTTTGCAACCTCTAGAGCTGTGAGTTCAGTTCTCGTGCAAGCCGCCCACCCCGGCCCCGTCAGAGGCACTGTGCTGCGGCTGTCCCTGCCGCCCTGACAGGAAGGACAGACAAGGAGGAAACGAGCAGGTGTATCAGGTAGCATCAGTGCTGGAGAAAAACCCAGCGCAGGAAGTGGAACAGGAGGCCCAGCTCACCCAGAAGGACACAGGGAGCCGACAGGTGGCCCAGCCGTGACTTGGGGCATCACGACGGAGCTGGGCAGGACCCTGTCTCTAGGAGCACCGGTGACAATTCTAGAATCATTCCTTCACACGACCGGACAGTACTGGCTCATCTGCCTGGACCTGCTCTCCCAGTTACCCCAGACTTGGCCAGCCCCTGTGCATCTAAGAGGGAGCGGTGGTGCGCGTGCAGCCTGGCGGTGGGGGCCGGCGTACTCCTTAGCTCTCGGGGGTCTTCCAACGCCCCAGTTACGTAAGCGAAGTGCGGACGCTCTGCTCATCAGCACCGGGGAGCGTCTAGCTCCAGTTCACAAGAGGCACACAGGGAGCCATGGAGGCTGAGAGGCAATAGCAATGACAATGGAAACACGGGAGAAATGCAATGACAATGGTTAACACCTCCCGGGGACCATCAGCACTTCCTCCTGCGCCTGTCGGAGATGTGGCATTCATGTGGCACGATCGGGCCCAAAGCCACTCCAGGAGGCAGCGTGCATCTGCCTGAAACTCCCCAGGACCTGCCTTCCAATGTATCGGAACGTTTCGTGTCGGAGGCTTAATATTGCTTGTATTTTTAATTATATTTCGGTACAGGGAGCTATTCCAGGGTGCTAACATTCCAATCGCACCCCCCAAAATAATACTCTACAGGTAGCTCTTCTATGTCCCCAGGGGACAGTGGCAGGGATATTCCTCCTCAGGCTCTGATCGGGGGGTTCCACTGTCAAGACTCTTCAGAGGACTCTGGGAACGCCTGCATCACAGGCCTGGCCCTTCGAGGACTGCACCTCGGGCACGCCAGGGGCCCCGCAGGAAGCGCTCTGCACCAGCCCTACCCAGTGACGCGTCGTAAGGAAGGCGCCGCATGTCAGACGAGGGGGCTGCAGGCTCAGGGCGGTCCATAGCTTCGTCCGAGGTCCGACAGCAGGAAAACGCTGGCGTGGGGATTCGAACCCTGGTCGTTGTGAATTCTCGGACCCAGAACTCTGCCTCTGTGCTAAGTGGCTCTCCCAGGTGCTGCACTGCCCTTCTCTGAGGTTTGCCCAACTCCGCAGTCTCCCCTCACCCTGCACCCTCTCGGTGCCCCTAAATCCAGCCAGCTACGGCCAAAAAGCCCTCCCAGGACATCGTCGTAGCCCACGGGGGCTGCGGTTACAAACTACCAGGACCGGGAGGCAGAATCGCATCATTTCTCGCAGTGCCAGACCCTGGTGGCCTGAGACGTGGGCGTCAGCATGGTCAGGGCCCTGTCCCAGACTGAAGACTTCGCTTAGTGTCCTACACGGTGGAAACGCGAGGGGCGGGGGAGGGGGTGCTCCCAGGCGACTGTCTCATGGGGACACTGATCCCACTCCGTGGGGGCTCCACCCTCAGGGCCTACACACCTGCCAAAGGCACCCCGGACACCACTGCCCCGTGGGGTAGCATTTCAACATGCGAACTAGGGGGAGGGACAGGAACACAAATACTTATGCCATCGCAGACATGTCCCCAGGAGTCCACAGGGACGCCCCCTGCACAAATTGCATTGTCACCACTGCTCTTCTTACTTTCCAAACTTGTGGGATATGGCCCGCCACCCCCTTTGTGCCCATGTCACCTTCTGTCCTGGCCCCCACCCCACCTCCAGGCCTTGGTTCATGCTGTTACTCTTGTCGGAAGGGCCGCCCAGATGTCTCCGTTCTTCACGGGTAAGTTCAAGTCCTGGGCTGTGCCCCCTGGGACGCCCCTACGGTAACTGGCACAGCTCGGCCCAGTTGGAGCCCGGGGACTGCTGACCCCTCATCCCTTCACAGCATTTAGCACTTCCTCCATGGAGCCGGCCTCCGCTCCAACCCTGCCACCGACAGTCCCTGCTTGTCTGTCACTGGATCCAGAACTGTACAACGCTTGTTGTGACCCACTGCCATCCCTTCCAATCGGCAGCTTGGGATGCCATCTTGAAACCAAATGGAGCAGATGGGAGCTCCCGGCGTGCGGGTGTCCGCCT
>PVJL010014342.1:0-28510 GCA_004026885.1 Lyroderma lyra | reverse complement strand
CAATGCTCAGCGTCACCCAGTACGGGCAGGCGCCCGTGAAAGCAGAGCGGGCCACCACGTCACCCCTGTCAGACGGCCATGGGCCTCAGCACACCTGAACGGAACTGGGGGGACAGAGGTCCCGGGGACGCTGCGCAGAAGGACCGGCCCCCACCCCCGGGCGGGGGAGAGTGTGGTCAGGCGGGATCTGCCCTGGGACAGGCCCGGGGCTCCTTAGGGGGGGGAAGAGGAGGAGAAGAGCCCCCGTGTTCCCTGCGGGCGGGGGGGCCCCTGAGGGCGAGCCAGGGGCTCAGAGAAGGAGTGGCCGGACGCCTGCGCAGCCAGGAAGGGCGGCAGCAAGGACTTCCAGCCCGGGGTGGTGGTGGGGGTGGGGGTGCAGTGGGGGGTGCGGGGAGGGGGGGGCAAATTCCAAGCTCCTCCCGCTTTGCACTGGAAATCCACCTTTGACAACCTTCAGGAGTGAAGCTTGACCATACGGTCAGAAATGAAAATTGTGAGTTGCCTATAAACACTTCAGAGAGCAATCGAGCAGGACACTGTTTCTTGGAAGCTAAAGAAAAACAACTTGCAGAAGGAAGTGAAGTAAAGGTGTCGTTCATGTGCAAATGCCCATTGGAAATGTCTGCAATACGGTGTCTTTGCTCCCACCTTGCACAGGACCGAGCCGTAGTGATGGTAATAAAGAGCTCTTCATAACTGCAAAGCACATATTTCTTTTTCATATCGGTGGATTACTATGTAAAAATAGAAACCCGATATTTGTTTTTGCCCAAACCAAGAAAATAATGGCAACGTGTATTAAACAGTTTAGTAAACTCATCACTTTTAGATTTTAAAAAATACAGGAAGTAACTGGAAAATGTTGTGAAAAACAAACCATTATGCAAACCAGCATTCCAAAATTTAAAACAATGCATCATATTTATGCAAAACAATATAATCTTCGATTGCTATATGCACTTGAAAACAAAACAGGACCAAAACTATAACTTTTACCAAAAGAAAGAAGACAAATGGGAACCAAGTCCTTATATTCTAAAAAAAAAAAAAAAGAAAACAATGATATTGTGTATGGAGTGCTGGAATAAGAAATTTCATTTATTCCCCAGGACAGACAAAATTTCAATTACCAACTCTTATTGCCTCTCCTGAGTCCCCACATCTCACCCAGTAAGTGGAGGAGATAAATCTCCGTCAGTCCAATAAACAGCTTGAATCTTTCCTTTCATTTAAGCTGGGACCAACAGGAAACAATAACCAACAGATGAAATGATTCTTTGAAAGTAAAATTCACTGCAGTATCTTTGGGGTTTTTTCCCCCAGTTTTTAACAGTAAAAAGTAACTAAAGCTAATTTGAAAAGATGCTTTTTTTTTAATTAAGAAGGACAGGAGATAAATACGTCCTGATAAAGTAGACTGGTGCAGGGGAGAACAGAGCTGTAGGGGGAAACGGCTGTGTCTTTTCCCCTGAGCGCGTATAACGAAGAGGAGTTCAGGAGACTGATGACACCAGTTTCAGGAGGGCAGGTATGGAGACCTACAGGGGGAAGTAATCACACAGGACAACAGATGGCCTGTCGGCTGCGTTTGTGGTGTTTTATTTTCAAGCTAGTCAGCGGAGGTTTGTTTAATCATTCTTTGTACTTTCTGTATATGTTTGATATTCCAGAATATCGTATTTCACCATGTAAAAGGAGCACCCATGTTTTTGGCCCCAACTTTCATGGAAAAAAATCTTTCATTTTCAATTCTTACTGCCAATTTTTATTTGTTTATATTTAGGTATGTTTTGGGTGTTATAAAAGAAATTTTAGCCATTATTTTTTTTAACATATTATGGTACAAGAAAGTTTAGGCAACACTTTGAACTCATAAGCATAAATAAAAGAATTAAAAACCATCATATAGAAATAGAATTAGGAACACCCATGTATAATGCGCATCCTTATTTTTCCCTCCCAGATTTGGGCCCAAAACAGTGCGCGTTCTACACGGTAGAATACGGTCCATCTCTTACATTATATCCACAGTAGTGTGATCAGGAACGATTTGCAAAAATCATGTCCCTTCGTTCCCCCTCACTCAAGGCAACATCGTACGTACCAAAGCCACACTGCAGAAGTCAGTGAGTTTCCCACACGTTTTTGTGAAAATCAGACACATGGCATACTTCATCGTGTCAGTGGCTGTCAATTCATAAAGTCCGAGAGGTACTAAAAATGCAGTCACCCTTCTGTGGTCCTAAGGCTACTGCTCTTTGTCCTAATTGTTTCAAAGCCTTATTTTTCTATCATATTTACTCTTTTGCGATAAGAAATGATAAAATGCAAAGGTTTTCCGAGAGAGCTGTATAAAGACAGGAGAAAGTTTTAATTGAAAAGATAGAATTACGGAAGGGGTCATTGGTGGCCAGCACGTCGCCTGTCGCGGCGGACAAGTGAGGAACATCTGCCAGATCCCCGAGTCCCTTTCTTTGGAAATCACCTTCAGATCCCCAGCTGAGAAATGCTTTTGCCCAGCACATGCCAAATACACACCCTCTAGCCAACATATGCAAGGCCACGGAGTCCTCTCCCTGTAACTTAAACGCATCCGTTTGCGGACTGACAACTGCAAGGTCTTACATACAAAGGGCTCGTGTCAATTCTGGGAATTAGCTTAGACCCCAACTGTGCTGGAAGCCCGACTGAGAAAAAAAGTGAAAGACCTAAGATTCGCATCGTAAAAGATGCAGCAGACAGCCGGCATTAAAAGCAAAGCAGAGTCCCTCATGACACACTTTAACTCATGTGTTACAATGACAAACAGGATACAAATCTCTAGATGCGAAAGGGATAAAATGAGAATCAATGTAAGAATTCCAAGAGCGGGATGGATTGTGCGTGCCCACCCTGTCCCTCCCAGTCCACCTACAGCCCGCCACTGAGATTGGACAGCCGTGTAGCGGTTATCAGAGGTGAGGGGGGAGGGGAGAGGAAGGTAAAGGGGTCAAGTCCATGGTGACGGAAAGAGCACCGACTCTGGGGGGTGAGCATGCAGATGACGTGTCACAGAAATGTACACCTGGAACCTGTGTGATTCTATTAACCCACATCACCCCAACACGTTTAATAATAAAATAAACAAGTCCACAGATAAAGTGGCCTTTGGAGTCCACTGGATCTGAGTTTGAATATTATTTCCACCAGTTACTGATGGCGTGACCTTGAACAAGATTCTGAGTGTCAGTGTCCTCACGTATAAAATACAAATAACAGAAACGAAGAGGTGCTCAGTAATTGTCCATTTTCTTCTCCAGATGCCCCGATGACTGTGAGGTGGTAGAAGAAAATAATTTCTCAGGTATAATTATATTTTGGTTTAAACAGAGATTGAGTTAATGTTCTGGACGTGTTTTACAGGACATGAACTTGAACGACGTGAGACAGCAGGAAGAGGGACGGGAGGGGGAAAGCCTGATTCCGCTTGTTCAGCTTCTGGTTGTTTTGTGTCTTCTCTGCACACACAAAAAGCCCTAGCGTTTTACAAAACTCAAAATAGTCTTGGAAAGGAAACATCAACACAGACTTCCTTTGAATGAACTAGCCTGAAAAAGAAGTGTTATTAATTAGTTTAAAAATAAGTACCGTCTGTGTGTGGCCTTTGCAAGACCACGACGGGTGCTGCCGGGAAGAACGGCGTGTTTACGTGTTTAAATTTCACGCCTTTTGACACGGAAGCACGTTTGTGCAGATGAGTTTATTCTTCCATTCAGAATAATCATAGGCTCCATCTAGAAAACGTCACTTAAGAAGTATTCATGGCATACCTCAAAATACAGTCGCGTGGCACTTCCTCGGTTGAAGAGACGCACTAATGACAGACGGCCTCATTTATTTAGTGTGTAGTGCGCCCTCGTGCTCCCGAAATAGCAGAAGGCTTGCAGTGAGTGCTGCTTTAAGCAGACTAGAAAAACGGCCCATTTCTAGCTTTTCCTCCCCAACCACCGCCATAGGACAGTCCGTTCCGTCTCCTTCGTCACTGAGGGGATTACCCGGACCGTGGGAGGTAATGACGCAAGTGTCAACCAGGCCTTAGCCGTCCGCACGTCACCTTCCTCCAAGCAGGTGAACAGAGACTGTGAGCACTGCGCACGCTTCAGCCATCTGCCCTCCAGAGCGTTCGATTTGGGTGCAAAAATACAGCCTCGTTTTTCTCTCTCTAGAAAAAGACGTGACCTCTTCTTGACTGCAGACTTAACATTTTCGACTGGTGCCAAAAGTTTTGGGGGGGGGGTCAAGTACACGGTGGCAGAAGGAGACCGGACTCGGGGGGTGAGCACGCGGTGCAGCAGAGACGTAACGTGTTCCAGAACCGTACCTGATACCTGTATCATTTCACTATCCAATGTCACCCCGATACGTTTAATACAATTAAAAAAAAAAGATACACATGAACACTAAGCCCCTAAAATCCCTGGGATAAAGTCAAGACGAAAAATAATAGTAAAATGGATAACGTGCTCGTCTTGGTGTTCTGGATCTGAAGAACAGAAGCAGACACCATTTAGGACAGTCCAGACATGTGGCAACAGTCCCGGGGGGCAGGGGACGCGCCCCGTTAGTGCTTCTGTGTCTGACAGAGGTCCGCGCTGCCCCTCTTAGTAACTGTTGGTCGTTCGAGGTCGTTACCCACACGTCCTGACGGCCTCCTGCAGCCTTTGCTGGCACCCCGTCTCCTTCTCACTCGTTTCTTGGCTCACCGGAGAGCAGATGGGACTGGGGAGGAGTGACCGACGTGACCTGTGTCCGTGGCGGGTGCAGCTCCGGGGCCCCTCAGAATGCAGCGGCTCTCGGCCTTCCCTGCACGAGGTAACTGAGCGGGGGGCTCTGAGAAGCACCCATTTCCAGGCAGCTCCCAATCGCATGAAATGCACTTCTGGGGGGCGGGGGGGCGGACAACAGAACGTTTTCACAGTGTCCCTGGGATTCAGGTGCGCGGCCACCGCGAGCCCCTCTTCTAAGTCCTCCGGGCAGGGAGAGGGGCTTCGCTCGAAGGCACCCTCACAGCCACCTCTGTGTGCCTTGCTCGTGGTTTTTCACACGATTCCCGATTTCTGTCTGTCTGACTGTGGCGAGGTGGCCGATTGGAATTGAACTTGGACCTAACGCTGTCCTTTGCTCACATGTAGTGCTCTCAGCGACGGCCCGAATGCAGTCACCACCGCCTTCATGACTCTGTCCCTCTGCCCAGGGTCACCTTCATGCTCATTACCAGCTGCCGAGGTACGGGATCATGTCCTTGTTGTGTCATGTCCGTCATCTCCGTGGGGGTTTATCCCCAGGCCCTACCGCTGCGCCGGTGCGTTTCGTGCCCCCACCTCTCCCTAAGGGGGCCCTTAGGTCCCCTCAGCCTAGAATATTCTTCCGGCCCTGTGCAGAACTTGCTCGTTGTCATCATTCAAGACTTGGCGCAGGGGCCACCGCCGGAAACGGCCTTCCTGACAAGGGCGCCCTCACCAGTTACATCCTTCATTGTCGCCGCCACCGCCTGTGACTGTCGCGTGTGTTTCAGGCCTTGGCTACTCGGAGATGGTTTTCGGAGACGGTTCCTTTCCACGCCCCACTTACTGCATTAGGGGCCCCCCTCTCTGAATGCCATCACCGGGGCTCTCTTGACCCTGAGCTCCCAGCTGTGCTCAGCCAAGGGGAAGCGTTCGCCAGCGCGCGTGGGAGGGGGACACGGTCAGGCCCGGGGGACCTGCTCGCCCTTCCTGCTGCGGTGCCAAAGGCTGGGCCGTGCTGCACTCCTCGGGGACCGCGGCTCGTCATCCATGGGAACCCCACGTCCAGTCACACTTTCTGTAAAGAACAAAATCAACCACAGCAACCGACGGAGCAGAAGCAAACTCAGAGACAAGCCGAGGGCTGCCAGGGGTGGGACTTTTGGGGTGAGAGAGGGGAAGGGGTGACAGGTACAGATGAGCGGTCACAAAATAGTCGTGGGGGCTGCAGTCAGTAAGATGGCAATAATGCGTAAGGCGTCAGGTGGGGACCACTCAGGAGCATCACCTCGTTGGACAGGTGTGTGACCACTGTGCTGCGCACCCGAAGGCCACACAGGGTAATGGGGACTGTCAGGTGGAACGGAAGCATTTTAGAAATGAAGACAAAAGGCCAAGGCCAAGGCCTGGCTGCGAACGTGCGTGCAGATGCCCGGGTGGCGCAGGCGCAGCCGAGCTGACCGCGGGCGCCGGCAGTGCGCTGGGCGGGGTGCGGGAGGGCTTGGCCCCCAAAGGCTGAAGAAACGAGGTGCCCGGACGAACGAGGTCACACCCGGTTCCGGGAACACAGCCGAGTGTCACGCTCTCGGGCCCTGAGCGATTCCCTGTGGGCAGACCGCGTGTCCGCAATAGCAGGGAACGTTTAGGGGCTCCTTTGGGCCCAAACGATGACGTTCGCGGGGGACCCGTATCTGTGTGCTCCGGGGCACGGCGGCCTTGCGGCTCACTTCCTAAGACCTCAGGACAGCGTGTGCCATCCACTGGGGACAGACAAAGCAAAGGCGGGGAGCTGGGACTGGCCAACAGCGGGGGGTTCCATGGGCCCCTGTGCGCAGGAATAAGGGACGGAGCTCGCTCAGGGTACAGAAGGCTCTTCGCGAAGGAAGCCACAGGCCTGGGGTGCCGGGCTGCCCGCCACGAGCCACCCAGGCGGGAATTTGGCCGCCGAGCTTGCAGGGACAGCCCCCCTTTGGGTCCGCCTCCTTGAGGATGTATTGAGATGCGTCTTGAGTCCCCATTCTCCCGGACCACGACAGGTTCTGTCATTTCTGGCATCCTCTTTCCCTAGCGTTTCCAATTTCCACTGGGAAGCCTTCCCATGTCCCCCACGTTCACCCTGCTCGTCCCTTAGCTCCCGCTCCTGCAGAGAGTGGTCCTGGGCTTCTCTGTGCCGGTGCCACCTCACTGCCGTGCGGACACGCTCCCCACGGCCCCTCACCTCCAGGCTGCAGAAGGGAACCTAGGCGGCTCGGGTCCTGTCCTGGCTGGGCCAAGCACCAGCCGAGCCTCTCTGTAAAATGGGGTACTACATGCACCTGTCTCAGGGCCCCCCTTGATTAAATGGGTGACTCCAAGTGACCGTTTAGAAGCGCGCTTGGCACAGTGACTGATACATGCTAGACGCTCCGTGAACCGGAACGCCAGCAAACGGGCACAGAACTTTGTCGGCGGCTTGGGGTTCTGCCTGGGGCTCGGGGTCCCCTTAACAGAGTCCACTTCCATTCACCTGGCATCTCCCCATCCCCCTGGGTGCCGGTTAATGGGGGGGGGTCCTGCAGGCCCCTCCCCGCCGCCACCGGCAGGAAGAAAGGGGACCCCCCCGCTGTGAGCCGGGACACGGCCCCCCGGAGGCTTTTCCGGCACGATCGGTCGTCCGCAGATGAGCCCGCAACTAGCCGGGGGACATCAGCCGTTAGTCAGGGTCAGCGGTGGGGTTCCTCACTGCACAGGACAGGACTCTGGCTTCGTGTCAGCCTGAAGGGGGACACAATCACAGTGCTGACCCCAACACAAAGGGAAGTTTCCTTGCTCCTCCACCGGCATCCAAACAAGCACGTGCATCAGTGATGCCTCAGCGACGTGTCACTGCAAGAGCAGCCGCCCACACTACGCTTTCAACCCGGCTGTCAACACGGCTGTCAACGCGGTTGTCAACGGCCGTGGCGCTAGGCCCTGAGGCACGCACGCTGCACCGGCCCCGGCTCTAAAACGAGACCGGGGGTCGCTACAACTCTGCAGTGACCTTGGGGAACGTATTTCACCTGCTCCGTCATCTGCACAATGCAGTTACTAACGCCACCTACTCCTCAGGCTTGTTTGTCACCGAACAGAAAGCGGGCCTCCCTCGGCGCCAGCAGAGCCGGACACGGAACACCAGGAGTCACAGTGCACGAAGAGTGGCTCTTTTGTTGATGAATGATGTCACCCGGCAGGACGGGAAGCTAACGCTCAAGGGCCGGAACCCCCAGATTGTCCAGGGCAAGATTCCAGGGCAGCGTGGGTGACGGTGTGGGGGCCGGGGCGGGGGCCGATTGGTGGGAAGGGAGCTCAGGGTGACGAATCATCATGCAGGTCTGGAGGACAGTTCTGAGGTCTCTTCGCTCCACCTGCGGGCTCAGGAGCTGACACCTAACTCAGGTCATGCTGTTACCTTTAGCCGGCCACAGGTCCCGAACCGTGTGACCATCGGTCAGGTCCGGGGGGACAGCTAAGTCTGGGGGGGGAAACTAGGTCTCTGATGTGTACAGACACAAAGAGGGGTTTGATTTCTAGAGCTAGGGTTTGAATGTAAAGTTAAGCAATGGGGATTAAAAGAATAAAGAGGATAAATGAAGCCCTTATTACATCACTTGGAACACAAGAAACACTCAATCATATCAAGTATTTGTAAGTTGTGGTAATAATAGATTTCAGGAAAAAAGACCGAACTCTTTTTTAGGTTTCGCATACTCCCTGTTCTGACTTTTCCTGTGGAGCCATAAGGAGTTCCGGATACAATTCATGCCTTTACATTCGCCAAGAATAGCTGACGAGATGCAAGGGAATGTGCGGAGTGGTATTTTTTCCTCTCTTGTTTTAAGAGAAGAAATGAAAATGCCAATGAAGTGTTTGGCTTTCCTTTTTAAAAGGGAAAATGAAGCAAGTCATACAAATCACCCCATCTCCTTAGTTCACATTACTAAATGCAATTTCTCTTTCTTGTAATGTTTTCATCCTGAAATTCCCTTCAATATGCTAAACTTGTGTGTCTGCATTTGAATGGCTGTTACAAGCGTTTTTAGAGCTAGCTCCCCTCCGATAACCAGAGTACTAATAAAGGTTATTTATGCTTTAGAATATGATTACACAACGGTTTAGCCCTCCTGTTGATTCTAGATAGCATTGATTTCTTTGAGGATATTCGCAAATCTTGTTTTTATAGCCACAGTAAGACTAGGCATAATTTCTCTGCTAAACTGAAGAGGAGAAAAGCAGAATTATTTTATCCTTTAAAAAATCCCCTGCAGTCTGTGATCTGGTCTTTCAGGTAAACACATTTGGTCGTATTAGATTTTCCATTATTAGAGTCACGCTTTTTGGATTCTCCATTAAAGAACCCTGAGCCAGGAAGGGTTGGCACACATCCCCGTACTCCATGGATTCTGTCCCGTGGGTACCGGCATCGCCTTCCTGGCCGTGGTGTGCCCCGGGCTTTAATGTGCGTCTTTTGTTGGTGGCCCGTCCGAGTCCAGTTCTTTAAGCTCTTCGCTGCATCTCTATTTCAGAATTCGAAAACTTTGCCAAGACCGTCTTTGTCACTTTGGAGACCTAAGCACCGTATTTTGTTAACCAACATCAAACGGCTCACGTTCCTTCAGCACGCTTTTCATGATAAAATTCTTATCACGTTATAAAAATGTTGAAAATAAGATGCTTGGGCGAATTCCTTATCAATTGCTGCGCAGCTCAGAACAGGAGCACTGAGCATGGGACCTCGTGCACTCTCTGTGACTCCTGGTGTCTTACTTACCACGTTGCAGTGCAATGGACTGGTAACCCACCAGGGGTGGCATGAACACTACGCAGGGGCCCAGAACGAGACACCCCAAGACGTGCCTCCGTGGTACGCAAATCATTCTGAGCTAAAGGCAACCAAGACGGTACTATGGACTCAAGAGAAACTTCTGCCCCCACCGTGCCCGGCCAATTAGGTAGAAGAATTTAAAACAGGAGGCTGGCCCATGATAAGAGTTATCGCCAGAAATGACTTGTCACCTACCCACATGGCAGGGCAAATGAATAGTTACTGAACACGTGCTCCCCCTGCAGTGACCCTCTGAAGTCCCAAGGCACCTCACCACGACCCTAGCTCACCATGTCACCTCTTTCGGTCTCTGAACCAACCGCTCGGGTATGTAGGGTTCCCATACATGTGTGAGTGATTAAACTTGGTCGTGTCCTCTCGCCAGTCTGTCCCATGTTTGACTGTTAGACCAGATGAAGGGACCTGCAGAGTGACGTTTCTTCTTCCTCCCGTAACTACTATAAACTAAAACCTTCTGGACAAACAGCTGCAGAAAAAGCTTCATCTGGACATCCCTTTGATGGATGATTAAAGCCAAGCTCTCGGAGAACTAACCTGCCATCAATCGGCCGCCAGGAGCCCTCCCAGCCAGAGAGGAGTCGGCACATTAGCGCCAGGCCAGAAACTTGTATAGAAAGCCCAGTAGAACCTTCCATGCTGCCCCACCGAAGCCCCATCCCCTTTGGTGAGCTGGTATTAATATATAAACACGTACTGCTGGTTTTCTGGGTGAGCCACTCTGTGTGTGTGTGTGGGACCTCGATTTTGATCATGATGTGGAACTCTCCAGTGGATTGCTAGAGCATCCTCATGGAGGGGCTGGCTGGCTTCTCTGAGATGAGTAATCAGAGCAACACGGAACCCACAAATCCTTTATGACCTGGCCTCCGAGCCCGTGCCTCGTCCTTGCCGCAAGGCCGTCCTGGTCGCAGGGGTCAGCCCTGCTCAGCGCGGGACAGAAGTCGCTGGCGGCAGTATCACGGGGGGGCCGCTTGGGAGCCTGGCAGTGGCTTCCTTTTTTCCTATTCAGTTGAAATCCTCTGATAAATACAGCTCGGAAGCCTATTTTTTCCATTAGCATGATATATAAAACCGTTTTTCTTTGCTATGACGTCGTCTTCGTAGTCACCCTTTCTAAACGAATACATATAGGACCTCCTCATAATTTAATTAGCAATTCCCCTATTCTTCACATTCATTCTCCTTCTAAAATAGATAAATTGGACATTTAATCATTTCTTTTTTATAGAAGTGCTTTGCAGCTTTTCGCAACATTAACCCCAATAAAAGGATCGTACGCTTTATTTTAACCAAAAAATACAGTGTTACTTATTACCAGACCCGCCAAAGGCAGAGCAATGGGAATTCACGTTACACACTATGTTGAAAATACTGTGGAGCCAAAAAAAAATCTATAAAACAAAATGGTACTCAATTTCTAAATTTTCTGTGAGCTGTTCTAAATACTTTTAACATGTTCGACTGCCAATCTTTAATAGGACGTGAAATTTCAATGTAGTATGATACAGTCTGTTGTCTAAAACAGTGAGAAAATTCATTCCAAAGGCAAAACAAGTAAGGAACATTTGATGTGGAAACTTTTCTAGAAGAGAAGTCAGTGCTTCTGATGATTTATTTTATTGCAATCTGTAACAGAAATGACTTAATTTTAATAATTTCAAATGTTTCATTCAAATGAGATTCAACCTGGGGGCAGTAATTGCTGAATCCATCATTAGCTAGTATGAAAATGATATTAAGATCTTTTGCTGCCTTTAGAATTTCTAAAATGTTCGTACTAAAAAACGTCACACATTTACAAATTATCTTCTTGATAAAATGATTGGTGTTTCTTTCTCACACATAACACACAAAATGAAAAAAAAAAAATCACTGCTTTTCATAGCTGCCAGGTACTGTGCAAATTATCTCCTTGAAGTTTATGTCACTTGCCCAGGGTCACATACTTAGATGACAGACACAGGCTTTGAACTCCAGTTTGTGCGCCTCCATAGCGCATGCTCTGCTACGTAAACGATGCTTTGTACGTGTATGTCAGTTGATGGCCAATGTCCTCTTTCTACTTCAGAAATGTCAAGTTATTGAATATAGATTTTTCTGCTATGACTAACTGGGTAATTTAACACAGACTGCACCAGTGTTTTCTACTCTTACTCACGTGACTGACAATGATTTATTAGATACTTGTAAAGAAAGATGTAAAGACATATGGAAAAAGTGCTTTATCAAATGGAGGAAGGATCAATACATTAGAAAGAAAGAGACTAACATTTGAAATATGGTATGTGAGTCTCATATCAATGAAGAATAAGGACGTTTGACAATTTCTGCAGCACTTTACAGCTTTGCCCCTAGCTACTGTCAAATGAGCTCTTAATATAGTCACATGAAATTCGGCTATTTCTGATGCAGCTCCTTTGCCTAGTGACTAGAAATGGGAGAGAAGATAAATCGTATGTTCACATAGCAAAAATAATACATTAGAATGTTAGCTTTTGGGCTAGAAAGCGTCCACAGCTGCAAAGAGACATTAGAGTTGATGTCCAGTGCACACACTCAGAAACACTAGGGACAGGTTTTAAGGATCATTTAGGAGAATCTTAGGAGAGCCGCGTCTCTGGGTTGTCATCGTACTTGGCTAAAGTATGTATGGCTCCTCTGTAATACTGCAAATTTGTAATAGCATCTCTAGCCCATGAAAAATTAAATTAATATGCAAGTCGATAAAAACATAGAAGAACTGCAATTCGCTAGTTTTTATTTTAAAGTTAATTTCCCCATCTTATGGCACCGATACTGATTGTTTTTTAATTTGTAAAAACGTTTAACTTTTCAATTACAGTTGACATCACGTTAGGTTCAGGTAGACAACACAGTGATCAGACATTTACATAATTTACGAAGTGCTCACCCTCACGCATGCTGTTTTGATGGGGTTATTCTAAATATCCTTGAATTGAATTAAAGGTTCATTGAGAATGCCTCGGGTTTTATCTTTTCGCTTGCTCTGCTCGTGTTGTCATGATGTTTCCTTGAACTAAAACCTCTGGAATGTCCCGTCTTTCAAGAAGATTCTTTTGAGTTTTTCCAATTGAAACGGGATCTTTCTTTGCTTTGTTATTTTTCTGGCCTTTAATTCCTGTTCCAGTGTCAAGAGCTTTGGGAATGAGACCCCATCAGGTGTGCAACTGCAGGGGGTGGTTTTTTTGAATGTGTCCTTTGGTGCAGGGCCCCTAGGACATCTTTTTAACTTAAACAACGGTATTATTAGAACAAATTTAGATATTGTAGAATTGGGATCAAGCTGCTCCTATGGGTTTTCTCAAGGCCTCTACTAACCCTAACCCTCACACTGGTATCTATTCCAGTATTCTAGCAGGATCGCCTTCGTAGAAGGGATTTTATAAATATTTGGTGTTTATAAAGACTAGAGTCTGAATGCTATGGCAGAGACAGCTGGCTGTCCCCCAGTACCTATTCTCCCCTTCTTGGTTTTAGGAATAGATAGGCCCTTAAGTTTTGGCAGTGCTCATGCGGTTTGTCTAGGGACTGCATTTCCAAGCTCCCCTTGCAACTAGCTGTGGCTGCGAAACTAAAGTTTTCAGCAATGTTAAGTAAGCCAAACTGGCGTGTTCGACCGGTGTGTCACTTACTAGAAAGAAGACTGTTCACCCCTGACTCACTCTCACCCTTCCTTTCAAAGAGAAGCTGGTGAGCAAGGCCTCAAACCCTACCCTTGCAACTAGCTGTGGCTGCGAAACTAAAGTTTTCAGCAATGTTAAGTAAGCCAAACTGGCGTGTTCGACCGGTGTGTCACTTACTAGAAAGAAGACTGTTCACCCCTGACTCACTCTCACCCTTCCTTTCAAAGAGAAGCTGGTGAGCAAGGCCTCAAACCCTACAGGGCAGGCATCTCCAACATGCGGCCCAACGCACATTCTTAAAACCTGATGAAACCTTTTCGCGACCTTTCTTTTTTTTTTTTAAGCTCCTCAGCTGTCGTTAGTGTGAGTGTATTATGTGTGTGGCCCAGGTTGGACACCCCATTCCTAGACAAAGGCAATGCCCTAGGATGTACAAGGGAGGGAGGTAACTGCATCAGCTTGTGCATCAGAGCACGTACTGACCCTGGACCAGCACCCACCAATGAGAGAAAAACCATCATTTGTTTTAGGAGTTCATTACAGCTGCGTAGATTTGGGTACAGATCCTAATTCATACAGAGGTCGCTTTCCTCGGAGCCACTTGTGTTCCGCTTCAGCTGCACTGAATCGGAATCTGCAGCGTTGGATTTTAAGAATCTTCGTTTTGACAAGTGTTCTAGACGAGCCTACAAGACTTGAAATTTGAGAATCGCTGGCGCAGCGGTTAGGGGAACGGAATCGGAGTCAAACGTATCTGAGTTGAAAACAGGTTTTGTTGCTTATTAGCTGTGTCCATGGCTCCCCCCCCCAACATGTCCCCTTTCCTGCTCCTGTGTTAGTTAGCGAGTGACTGTACCCCAGGAGTTAGGTGGCTGTTTATCGTCTGTGATCCTGATTAAGGGAAACCCCCTCAGTGCACGTTTTTCTCCCTCTACCCCATCACACACAGGCACGGCCTTCTGGTTGCCAACGTTTAAACTCAATTTCTCTCCACTTTGCTGTCCCGACAAGTCAGCCGGATTCTTTTGCAACCTCATGTACTAGGAAAATGTAATGTTTTTATTTTGTTTGTTTGTTCAAAATGTGTGTAGACTGCCTGTATTTCTTCCAGAGCTTGTGAAAAGTGCTGATTCCCAGTTCCACAAAGGATATTCAAATACAAAATTCTGGGACGTAGCCCAGGAATCTGCATTTTAACTGGTTTCCTGAGTTGATCTGTACGCACACCCAAGGTTGAGCACTTCTGACTTTACCAACACTCTGAGAACACAGTAAAAATCCTTCTGGGGAACTCACCCCCTGCTGTCATTAGGGCATATATAGGAATAAACTCAAGAATTTTCTCTATACTAAAAACCCCAGAACTCAGCCTGGTGAGTCAAGATAGACAGAGAATTTCAGACCCAGGTGCCTTGGAAAGTTGGTCTATCTTATCCTTAACTTTAGAAGCTTGAGACCAGTTAGCACGAGCATTTCTGTTGAACACAACTCACAGAGAGAGAGTTGCTAGTGACTAAATCCTTTCAAACAACATGTGGACTCCAGAGTTAATAGGTCTCCTGTGTAACATTTTATTTTCCGAAAATGATGAAACTTTGTACTGAATCTCAAAAGCCGTTCTCAGTCAAAAAGAGTGAAGAATTGTGGGGTGGAAGAGATCTCAGGTTTGACTTTGGGAAGGCCATTTGTCACTTTCTTTAAGGAAAGGTTCTTCTCTTTGGATTAGTTTCCTCTCTCCCTGGTTCATCGATTCTCAATTTAGCACGCCCTTGACTCTCATTGGACAAGGACAAGATAAACTAGTTTGTACTTTCCAGGTTGATTTTTTGTTGTCCTTGTGACATAAATTGTAGTTCCTTTGGCTAATTTTCATGTCTTGATGTCTTTTTAGTCTTAAAATGTTATCATCATTACCTACAGCACCAACAAAATAAAGCATTTATGGACAAAGCAAAGAGCTTTAACTGTTCATTGTACATTACACAGTCCTTTGCCATCTATGTGTTGATATTGAGTTTCAAATAATTTTATAGTGATCCCTAGTAATCATTTAAATTTTTATATGCCTGAAATCATCCTAAATACTTGGCTATATATTTTATCTTCATTTTATTAGTGCCCACTGAGACTCAGACAAGGGATTTGCCGAGATCACGAAGCTAGTGAGTGAAAGAGCGAAAAGTGAAATTACAAACCACACCCATGGCCAGTAGAACACACAGGTGAGCACACATGGCATGGAGTTGGTACTGACTTGTCTCAGCCATTTGTCACTACAGGCACAGGGTAGCACCAGTTCATCTCTACACACAGGTAGCGTGGGTCAGCCACCTGCTGTGATTTCAGAGGGCACAAAGGAATGCTTCTCAACTCAAATTCTCCTTTTCCAAAGTTTTCAACGGCCTACTGACCATCTGACGTTCTGCTGTTTCAATGTAGAAGCTTTCTTCCTTTAAGGAAAAGAACAAGATTCCCGATGGGTAATTACTGTGTCATGGCTATCCAAGGTACTTTGCAATTTACCCAATATTCATTAAAGCAGCATTTAGATGGAGGTTGGACATAGCTACCTAAAAAATAAGGTGGGGATAGCAGAGCTAAGGCTCATAGAAGTTACATACCTTACCCTAGAAATAAAAATTGGAATGCAGAACTATCTGATTCAGAAGTATTATACATGTTCTTCAGACTACATTAAGCTTTGTGCTGCTTATAATATAAATACCTAAGATAGGAGGAATGAGAGTTACTATTAAAAAGTAAAGGCTAGAAATACACACACACACACACACACGATTGGGAGGAAAAACGAAGTGAACGGGACTTAATGGGACTCGGGGCGTCCATCTAAATTTCATACAAAAATATTCCGATGTTATCAATTTTGTGTATTGGATTATAACAAAACCATTTCTCTGCTAAAAAGAAAAAGGTTGGGAACCACTGTCATGTGGGATTGGAGCAACACATCCACGTCAGTGGGTCCATAGGTGTCCAGAAGTGAGCATTTTCCCTATGAAAGAAGCCAGTGTCTGATGGTGCTAATTTGTGCCCGGATGTGAATTTCTGTCCCTTCCACATCACGAGTCTTAAAACAGGGTCTTTTCTTAGGGTCTTCTGTTTAAAGCAAAAGCAGACAGGCATCAAGGCAACTTGCACGTGTCACCTCAGTAAGGCTGTCCAGGCTCCTAGGTCAGGGACCAGAAGTGATGGAACTTGTAAACACAGTGGACTCTTGGTTAAATGGCACACGTGGGGGTTGGTGGACACCAGATAAACATAAGCAACTGTCCATTAACTGGAGCTCAAGCCCCGGCACCTAAGAAAAAGTTCGCCGGTGGCTTGCGTTCCAGGCCACGGAGAGTCCCCTGCAATATGCTCATTTCTTATCTCGACTGACGTTTGCCGTTTTAGCCGTTAGCACTGTCACACTACTTACAACGAAAAGGGACGCCGTCGTGTTTTTCTTCACAAGCAGCCACAGAAAAGCGGAGCTCAAAAGCATACAATGCACCTGCCGTCTGAGGGTGAGGCACCCCGAAGGACAGGGTGGTAGCCACGGCAAGATGGGAAACGGGCTAAGTCTGGGGGATCGTGCAGCAAGGACGGAAAGCCGCAAGAGGCTGTCAATCTGGGCGTCCCGGTGAGTCGGGCTCCCTGAGAGCTGCTGCTTACAATTTCGCTCACTCCGGGGAGGTACGTTAGGGCGCCTGCCCGCCCGGCTGCCCGCCCGGCGTGGAGTGGCAGCCCGATCAGTGTGCAGGGGGGACCGGGGCCTCGGGGAACTTGCGCCCGTGCCTGCGCCGTCCTGCATTCGTGTGCAGGAGCCTGCGTTGTGGCACGGCTGCTCCTGGGAGACAGGCAGCAGCGTTCGAGGAGGCAGCAGCGGGGGGAAGCACGAACCTCCTTCCGGAAGCACTTCCGTCTGGGCCCCCGCAAGACAGAAGAGACGCAGAGTCCGGCGCCGGCGAGGAGCAGGTGTGGCTCCCCCCCGTGGGCGTCCGACTGTACCGACCACCCGTGTGAGGAGACAGGCGCGCGAAGGCAGCCCGGGCTCAGCCACGAGCACGCCGAGTGGCGGATCACGAAGCCGGGGCAAAGGCGCCGTCCGAGCGCAGGAACCAACGACTCAGCACCAGAAGGAATTTCAAGGCCGTTGCTCTCCTTGGCTCGCTCTGCATTGGCATTATTCACTCTTCGGCAGGCTTTTGATTTCCTTTTTTGTCTCCTTGATTTCTCCATGGCTAAAGCCACGCATTTGAAATGGGGAGGACTTAAAGGTTTCTAATCATTAGCTAATTCCGTGACTGTTTCACTTCAGGACTGAATACCTGAAGTGCTTGTAATCAGACATGTTCTACGTTTTGAGCAAGCAGCCATGAGTGGAGAAGGAGCTTCATTTATTTATTCGTTTGTTTGTTTGTTTGTTTGTTTATTTTTAATGTCTGCAGTGTGCTTCGTGGCTGACAGCTGAGCGAGCTCTGCATATTTGGTAAGCATCTGAGCTAAATCAAAGCCGGCATTCACAACGCCAAGGTCTGGACGGCAGTGTGTTTTGTTTGCCCCGCCTGTCCCTTCCTGACTTCCCTTTGGCTGAGACCCTTTCCAGAAATCCACAGGCCGTGCGCCGCCGTAGGCTGCGTCTGGGGCCCTGATGCAGTGCCCAGGCCTTAGCTTTTGCATGGGCTGACCAGATGTCCCATTTCAAACAGGACAGAAAACCAAGGTCCTGTCCGGTTTACAACCATACGTCTGGTCAGCCTATGGACACCTTGGATTCTGCCCAGTGACACGAGGTGACCAGACGTACCGTTTCAAACGGGACAGGACTGTTTTCTGACCCATTACAAACAGGACATCTGGTCAGCCTGCTTCTAATTCGTAGTCAGTCCCTGAACAATAGGGCATCTTAGCCACACAGAAGTGGATTCTCTATAGCTTAAAAGCTCTGGGAGGTGGACGCATCACACAGCACACAGTCGACACACTGCAGTATGGCACACCTGGAACCTATGGAATTCTTGCTAACCAGTGTCACCCCAGTAAGTCTAACAAAAAAAAACCAAGTTGATTTCATTCTCATCAATGGACTATTCAGTCATAAAAAGTTCATTAATACATGTGTGGTAGTAGAAAATGAAATTCCAATTGAATTTAATAAATGAATGTAGTACCAAAGAAAAGTTAGAATATACAAACACATACTTATGCTTTCCATACTTTCTAGACATGAGACTTAAAAAGTAAGACAGCATACAGAAACCACAGCAAAACACATTTCAAATTATAATATTTACCCCATGCGAAGCTACTTTACGTAGTTCATTTACTTGAGAAAGATTAAGCACCCATCAAAACTTTAATAAAATGGAAAGTTATTGAAAACCCTTCTTGTTCCTTTGTAGTAAATGCCCCATGGAGAAAACAAAAAAATCGGTCTCAAAATGCCAGTTTAATGTGAGCTTGTGTCCCCGTGTCCTTGTGTTGTTTGCTAGAGAAACATCAATGAAATATACCCTCGGGGATGGAGGAGTGTAAGATCTGAACTTAATGAAGGTTGAAAATGACTAATATTGATGTCCTTATCACAGATGACAAGAGGGCTAGGCGGCTGCTCTGCCGTAATGGCCCCGTACTAGTTCAAATGCTTATTATTTGAAAACTGCAGTTTCATGCCAAGATCTTTCACCCGATGTTCATCGGCGTAAAATGCTCTTGCCTCCCGTTCCCCGAGCTTTACACTGATGAGAGTGGATGCTACCCGTATTTTAGCACAGTCTTCTCCCTGGAGAGGTTTTCAACTTTCAGCATATCAAGAACCCCCGCCCCCCAGAAGGGAAAAGTGACTTTAGGACTGTTTTATGCAGTAATGATAACGCTACTTTATATAATAAAAATTGTGTTTGGTTCCTTTTGGCTAAATTCACCTTCTTTTTATAAAATGCATGAATTTGGTAAGGTCACCCACGCAGAACAATGTGTATGAGATAAAATTAATAGATAAAGGGGGTTTCAAATGCTAAGTAATGCAGTCCAACCCCCTGCAGACTACGTTCTTCGTGTATTATCTACGCGTGCTGCCTTGTGCAAGTAAGGCTGAAAGAGAAAAGGAACTCATGGGTGGGACAGCCTGTCCAGGTCCTGTCCCAACCAACACTGTCAGGGTGTACTGGTGTGGGTATTTTCCCTGTTAGTACAATCCATGCAATTTTTTAAGGAGTTTAAGGGAAAAAACTTGTTTTATTTGTGTATGTGTGTGTTAAGATAGTAAATTGAACCTAAATATTTATTTCTTCTTCTGTGGCACACATGAGGGCTGTCCGGGGAAAATCCAGCCATAAACGCTCCTGTTTTTCACATCACACGGCTGGACACTTTCCCGACAGCCCTGGGATACCTGTTTGTCTCCCGACATCCACGTCCCCTTCTTCCCTGGTAACAGAACCCCTCCCGTGGAGTTGGGTACACTTTCAGGTCACTCTGGTAACTCGGTGTGGCCAAATGACTAAGATCTAGCGGAACATACAATGTGCGTGCCCTTCTTTGCCACTTCCACCTTCCTCCTGGATGGCATACATACACAGGGCCCGGCACAGACTATGCCCCTTGTTTATAGGTTACGAAGACAACACGGCCGTTTACGCTGTACGACTTGAAAAGGGCGTTACTTCTGCCGGACCCTGCATGATGGCTGGGCTGCACCAGTGATCTTGAACCATGAAATGAAAGCCCTGCGTGGAGAAGGTTGGAGAAAAGAGAAGGAGCTGGAGTCCCCAGAGATCACGGAACCAGCACGCTAGCCCTGGATTGCTTAGCGCTGGATTTTGTTAATGTGAAAGAGAAATACATTTCGATCTTGTTTGAGCCCCTCTGGTTTTGGATTTCTGTTTATTCGTAGCTAAACCTATTCCTCAGTGATCAGCCACATTCTCTCTAAAGAACAAAATCAGGTAAAACACCCATAGAACTGAAAAACAAGGAAGGATGCTCTAAAAATTCCAGAATACTTCAGGACATTCTGAGAAAATATAAAACAGGTTACTTTTCAGTGTGTTGAAATAGTTTGCAAACAAAAAGAACTGTATTTTGCTGTGCATAATGCGCACCCACAATTTGGGCCCAAACTTTCAGCAGAAAAAATCTTCTAATTTTTTAACTCAAACTTGTACTTGCTTACATTTCGACACCTGTTTTTTGTATTATAAAGGAATTTTAGCATTTATTTTTTAACATGATATGAGAAATGTATCAAATAATTACAAAACACAAGAACAGATGCAAGGTACAAGAAATTTTGGGTAGAATTTTTTTATATAATAAAAAACTGATTTTATTCCAGGGTATTATTTTGCATATGGATATCATTAATGACTTCTAAAGTTACACTTTTAACTCTTAAGCATAAATAAAAGAATTAAGAACATGTATATAGGTATGGAATTAGTACTACCTGTGTCTAATGAACATCCTTATTTTTCCCTCACCAACTTGGGCAAAAAAAGTATGTATTGTACCCAGAAAATAGGGTGAACAAAACAAAAGGTAACAAATAAAGGGAAAATTCAATCACTACTGATAAATCCACAACAAAAGGCCAAGTCATGCTCCCCTACCTGAGACATAAGTAGGCTGTTTTTTTTTCTTTAAAATAACGCAGTACCATAGAAAAGTCCCAGACTAAGAATTACGACTCTTACCAAACACCCTCAAATCTAAGCTCCCAGAAGATCAGGCCTGCATTTGACATAGGTGATGCAGTGCTCTCACAGGAAATTCAGGTTTCAGATACACAAGGACATGGGTGGAAATCTTATAAAAGGCTTGAAGATACTGCAAAGTCGATGGGTCCTAGAAAGATAACAAAAGAGTAGCTCCAGAGGCATCGTAGGATGTACTGACCAAGGAAGTGCATTTTCAGGAGAGGTTCAGTCTTTCAAAAAAGAGATAAAATATAGGCAAACAATAGTATAAAATTCTAAAGAGAAACACAGATTTATTTATATCAGTAAAGTCTGAGTTCTTGATGCAAAACAGAATCCTCTATGAAAATAGAAATTATTTAAAAAATGACTCAAAATGAGGTAGAAAACTACAATAAAAAAACACTCAATGTAATTCAAAAGCTATGATTCTACAGGCATGTTCTAACAAACTTTCAACCAACATAATTCCTGTGTTATCTGCGTTATTCTAGAACATAGAAAAAGCCCAGAAACTTTCAATTCGTGTTCTAGATTGATAAAACCTCCAGGCCAAAACTGGAATTAGCACAAACAAAGAAATCTTCTGACCAATCTCATTTGTAGGTAAAAACTATGAAAATTCTAAATTAAAATATGAAATCTGATCCAGCAATAGGTCCTAACTACTAATTCTTTTAACTCAGAAATGCCAACATTTACCTTAGGAAATGTTATAAATTGTCTGTTGCTTATTTGCTTAATTTCACTCATATATTAGTATTTAATTGCTTAGATCTCTGTCTTATACTGCAGTTGTGCTCCATAGCTTTCTCATCTTCTTTCGTTCATAGAGTTTAACATCTCTCTGAAGATAATAGTTTTTTTTCTATTCCATAAATTGTCTTTATTTACTTTCATTTCTCCTTATTTGTTTGGGTCTCTGTCCTTCATGTTTGAGACTTTCCACAATAATCTGTGATCCTTAACCGCTCATACCGAAGACTGAGCCATTAATTCCTGTTAACGTGGGATAATGGTGTCTATCTAAGTGTCATTCCCTCTAAATATTACCAAGCCCCGCAACCCTGCCACAAGAAGATACAGATCAAATCAGAGAGCAAATAAATCCACGTCAGCTTATACTCACAACATAACTAGGTAACTGTTATCGACTTCAAATCGTGTACAAAGGAGGTGAGGCATTATGTATGAAGAGCGCACAGCACATGGTTAGGGGTGCAACCACGAAGGCCTGACCCCAGAGACAAAGATCCAACACGAGAAGAGAAATCCTCAGAACAGGCACGCGGCCTGTGCGGTGAGGCTTCTTGAAAATGAGTAGGAACTCGAGAAAGGCTCAGCTTTGGGGCAGGAGCTATCTCTTTGAGCTCTACCCACAGAAGGAAAGAAGTGGCAGGAGAGGTTGAAAGTTACGGGTTCTAGGAAAGAGGAAAGAATCATAAAGTCCCTTCTCTTGCTCTGCACAAACAGGACCTCAATGAGAAACTGCGCTGTGCCGAGAGAACAAAGTGACGCTGGGCCCAGGAGCCACCAGGACTCCCCACCTACACCTGCAGAGGACACTCTGTCATCGCTGGGCGAGGAAAACATTTGGCATCTACAAATGAACTGAACACGACAGACACCATCCACGGAAAGTTACCAGAAATAGCAGGAAATGAGAATCAAAATATTTCAGCTGATCAAAATTCTGTCCGTAAAGCCAAGCAATAAAGAAAAACCTGACACGACACTCCAGCCAGAATGCACTATCCTTCAGCATGCATCGAATGGTAAAACATGAACGCTGTGCATCAGAAATTCAAGAATTTCGAAGAGAGGGGGAAGACAATGGGAAGGCATAACATCAGATTTGACTGAACTTAGAAGAGAGATTGAAGAAAAAAATGATCTCTGAAATGAAGACCCAGTTATAGGGTGCTCAAAGAACATCTTTGGCTGAGTTGTTTCCTATGTAGTAGATAGAAATCAGAAGATAGGAGTCAAAGCTGACAGCCAAGGAGTCAAAAGGCATTATGAAATTTATATTTAAACAGGTTACTTCTAGAAGAAAATTTAGCCCTTTGTAAATACCAAAGAAATAGAAAAAAGAGGAAAGAAACAACACAGCATTATGAGAAAAAAAAAGACATAGCAAGTGGCTAATACACATATAAGAAAATAATAGGACTTCATTGAAATCAAATGTTATCAGTCAAATCAGTAGATGGAAATCGGCTTAACTCACCTATTATTAAAAGCATTTACAGATTGGTTTACAAAGGAAAATAATGCAACTCCGTGTGTATAAGAAACCCACTTAGCCAAGTAATTCAGAGACGCTAACAGTAAGAGATGGCAAAGGTGTCGCACGCAGTGAGAAAGCCCGAGGGCAGAGCAAGGATAAGTCAGGCTCACATTCATGGAATACGGCGAGCACTTTCGTAGGGTAGGAACTACAGGACATGCCGGGAGAACTAGAGACACACACAACCGAAACCTTTAAAACACCTGTATCGAGTCAGTAATTTTGAAGACAGTGCTGCGTATCAAACCATTTCAAAGACTCAGTTTTTCTTTTTTTTCCTTGTTTTTGCTTAGAGGTCTGCATCGGCTATGACTACGCTACCGCAGGTTGTAGGCTCGTGTGACAAGCATGTAATTTGTAGACCGCAGTGTAATAAGAAAATGCAAGGCTCCTTGTTCAAAAACCAGGGGGGGAAAGTGCCATTAAAGGTAATAAAACATAATGCTTTTTCACTTAAAAAGCTTTTTACTTTAAAGATATCTGACTACTTATAAAATGCAGTAGGCTTAATGTGATACGTGAGTCACAACATAATCTTACACGTTGCCAAACAGTAGTTTGCTATCATATTGTATATAATACAATAAATAATCAGGCTCACTAGTTTTCTGTTTTTATTAATCACAGGACATTTTAGGGTCACCATTCTTCAACTATTAGATCATCACAATGCATACTTTTCGAAAATTCAGTTCAATTGCTATAATTGACAGTTATGTCTGTTGCTTCCAGCAAATGTGAGATTACAAATAAATTTTGATTCACTGTTTTATTTTGAGAAGGCTCTTTCAGCTGATGCAATTGCTACTGGTGTTCAGATAATTTTACAGTCTGAAAACATCAGGATAGATTTCTGACCAATTTTTTCAAAATATAAATTGGATGTACCACAGCCTAGAATTTTGCACAACTGTTTTTCTAAAAATATGCAACTCTGCATTCTGACCAGTTTGGGGTAAGTCTGAATTTATATTTCAGTGTACCTTCACACCCCGAAATTTAATAGTTTCCTCTGATATTTCCTGTAGCTTCTTGGGTTTGTACACAAAAGCAAAAAGACTTTCAAAGTTTGCATGTTATTCCAAGCCTTTGTTTACACATTCTATTGCTATATTTTCAATGACAAGGAAAACATCATTTTAAAATTATCTTCCTCATCAATAATTGGTTTATTTTAAGCTTCATATAAAAATAATGTACTTTCTATCTCCTGCAATGATCTTTAAATTTAATTTCAATTTCTAAGCCTGTGGATATTTGCCATGCGATGTTGCAGCAGTTTTCAAAGCCAGGGATTACACCGTCACTGATGAATTCCTGATACTTTATGACTGTGCCCACACGTGTGCTTTTGTAATAGTTTAAGGACCAAGTGTTCTGCCTGTGCGGGGGCAGTTCCTGTCCCAGCACTCAGGCTGGAGAGGAGGCCAGCTCCCGACATAGGCTGGGGACATCCCCGTGCAAAAGCTCACGTGTCTCCCACAGCCACTGTCACCACGAATCTGGGCCCAGATCCCAGCCCGGCCCCTTGCTCGGGTTTCCGCCATTACGCCAGCACCAGAGGCCAAGCCCACTTCTTGGTGTGCACACTGGTCATGCGCGTGCTCCACCGTCTATCGGATTTCACTTTCAAAACCGAAGTTCCAAAACAAAATTATTTTCAAGACAGGGACAGCAGATGATTGCAGGGCAATGCACCCACACAGGCCATCCTGGCTATAAGTTAGGCTACAGGCCGGATTCACATCTGCGCCATTTGTCACTCACGAATATTTTGGATAGCTTTAACATGATAAAACATTCTACTATGAATGCTGGTTTGCCTAGTACTCATTTAATTGCATGAATTTTCCCCTGTAGACACTGAAGCTCTTTTACTAGGTGTACAGAATTGATAATTCTTTTATTGTAATGGATTGGCATTAGGACATCGCCCTACTACTCATCTACCATCTTCAGTGTAACTTTACTTACTTTATGTTATTTATGTTCCCATACCTTGGTGTGTGCTTCCATTTAAGATGAGCCTCTTGTAAGCTGTGTACTGCTGAGTTTTATTTATCCACTCCTATCCTTATTAACGATATTTTAGTAGAGCAAGATATTTTAAATACTAAGACATAACTTTAGAAGTCATTTTATCTCATGCTATGTTCCATTTTTGGACATGCCTTATGATTTGTCATAGGATATGTCTAGACTATATACACATATTTTTATATACTAGAGTGTATGTTTAAAAAACTTTTTTTTTCTGATGAGGGTGAATGTAAAAGATGTTTGGGGACTCTGAAGTACACACAATAAGACTTGTGGTCTAGAAAATCAAGTAAGGCTCTGTAGAATTATGAAATCTGAGTATTTAAAAATAGGCTTCAACTGGACTTACTGAATATAGATTGTCGTTAATTCCTAAGTTGATATATGTACATCTTACACATAACGTACAAATATATCTGGATACTAGTTAATTTTGACTGACAAACCTTAAGTCCGATTATGCCTTCTCAGCTGGCAGTACTAGCACATGATGCTCATTCAGTTCTGCGATGTAAAAAAAATCCTCAGTTCATGTCAGGTGGTTATTCTTCCTTGTCTTTTCCAGTCACACAGAGCACAGCTCTTGTCATTCCGTCCTTGGATCAGAGGAATGAGCTGAAAGACTTGGATTTGTTTTAGCAAAATTGGATCTACATAAGCCAAGGCCAATTCAGATGAGAACAAGACACTTTGCTGTGGTCGCTTTGTGGGTCCTCCACGACTGTGTGGGTTCAGAGGTCAGAGAAATGCTGGGAAGCATCAGAAAGTCTATTGCAAACCGAAATGGAAACATTCTCTCTAACACGATAAAACCCTGATGTGTCCACACCTATTGGGCCTTTTTAGTCATTGCCCCCTGAGAAAAGACATAATGAGGCTGAAGAAAATCCTCGGGAAATAGGAAATGATCAAGGGCACATGTGTGTGTTACAGGGCGAGCAGGGTGCTGCGAGGACGGAGTTTGAAGGGAAAGAACAGGTTCGTGCTAGAAATAGAAGAGTAAAAAGGTTCTCCTAGCCCCAGAGGGGCGAATGCAAGCGCGTAGTGCAAGGTGCCGTGCACCGGACACGCAATGTATTTGCTACTCCTTTCGTAATGGCAGTGTTTGCATTCAGGAACTGATCTGAGTCTCCGCTGTGTATCTGAGGCTGGTTGCAGACAGTTATCTCCAAGTTCTGCCTGATGAGCAGGTTCTCCTGCTTCTGTTGTTCATAAAAGGTCAACGGCCCACAGGCAGAGGGTGGGGGGCTTTTAGTTGCTCAGCGCAGAGCTCAGCAGGACAGCCGTGTGCGGTGCGTGTGCAAACCAGGCAAAGCTCCCGGGCCCGTCCAAGGAGGGCACGTGGACAGAAGGGCGGCTGCAGGGCTCACGGCGCGGGTGTAAACTTAATGTGTAAAACCTGCAACTGCCGTGCAGGCATCAGCAAGCCTGCTCGACAGAAACAGGTTACAGGGTGCGGGGCTCCTTGCTCTGCCATGACCAGCCCCGACGTATTTCCACGGTAATACCAAGGCAGAAGCAGGAAACCGCAGTCCGGTTTGGATTTTGCAGCCAGCCATAACGTGCACGAGCGAGCTCACTTTCTTAGTCCCGTGAACTGGTCTGTTCGGCTGGGTCAGCACGGTGGGCCTTCCTCCAGTCCTTTCCATTCCGTGAACACGCAGTGAGTCTTCCTGCGGGCTCGTTAGCTTGCTCTGTATTTCAGGTTTGAAAGGAGGACATTGCATGAGTTAGCGATGACTTCTCAATCACCTTGGGCAAGTTGGCTAGTTGCCCAGAGAGTTTCCTCATGAAGGGGCACCTTCTTGAATTCACCATCATCCAGAAGAGCCGATTCCAAACATTTTACTGTCACCCCATGTAAGAAATTTAGTTCCTGTAGTGACCCAGTACATAGGCACACTCGGGGATTCATGAGAGCCAACCTACGTACGAGTATGGCACACTCCGAATGGTTCAGTCCTATTCTAATCTATTCTGTCTTGTTCTAGTTTATGAAAAAGAATGATGGAAAGGTTAAGGGATGGAAGAATAAATACGTGGAGCACAGAGCACTTTCAGAACACTGAAATTACTCTGCGTGACACTATAATGATGGATACAGTTCATTGTGCATTTATCCAAATCCAAAGAATGTACACCACCAAGAGTAAACTCTGACATCAACCATGGACTTGGGGCTATTATGATGTGTCAGTGTAGGTTCATTAACTAACAAATGTGCCACTCTGGTGGGAATGTTCATGATGGGGAAAGCTGTGCTTATGTGGGTACATGGGGTACACTGGGAATCTTTGCACCTTTCTCTTAATATTTTAAAATTTTTATTAAACTTACTGGGATGACCCTGGTTAGTAAAATTATGTGTTTCAAGTGTATAATTCTATAATACATCCTCTCTGTGGTGTACTGTGTGCTCACCACCCGGAGTCAGTGCTCCTTCCATCACCATGTATTTGGCTCCCCCTCCCTCCTCCACCACCTCCCCATTACACTCAGGTGACCCCTAAACTACTAACTGTGTCCATGAGTTTTTGTTACTTTGGTTTTTTGTATTATTCCTTTGTCGCTTTCAGTTTCATACTCCACATAGGAGTGAAGTCATTGACCAGGCACGAAGGTTACTAAGGGACCAACCCTTTAGTAATACAAAGAAGCAATTGTACTATCCTTCCTGTAAAAACTGTTATTCAGACTATATCAATGTTATTTAAGCAAGGTTTTTATACAAAAATTACTGTTAAGAGTACACACAAATGAGAACGACATACACGAGAAGAGGCATGACCTCACAAAGAGTCAGAGAAGTGCCTACGAAAACCACGACGAGATGCTACGCATCACAGCCACGAGCATGAAAAGCCCTGAGCACCCTGAATGCCAGTGAGGTGATAGAGCCACGGGGACTTTGCATCTATGGCTAGTGAGAGTGCATAGTGGGGCGAGACCTGTGGAGAGCAATTTGGACCCAATTAAGTGTAAAGTTTTTCTAAGTTAAGATGATCACAGTCAATTCTGCCGCCCCTCGCTCCCCTCGTCCAGTCAGTCTTTGTACCCATTTTACCTCCCAAGTGATCCCTGAATCTCTGCACCCCCCGCCCCCACTCTATACTACTGCCTCTTCCGGGGCCTTCATCATCGTGGTCAGGATTGGGGTAGCCGCCGCCTCTTGCCTTTGGCCTAGGCCGTGTTTCCTTACTGCAAACCCC
>PVJL010014341.1:0-28387 GCA_004026885.1 Lyroderma lyra | reverse complement strand
GGTTAGGGAGGGGAGAAAGGGGAGGGGGTGGGAGAGGAGGGGGGGAAGCTAAATATAAGGGGATGGAAAGAGGGGTCACATTAGGTGGTGAACTTATTATGCATCAAGTTGACAATGCACTGTGGAATTGTATGCCTGAAACCTATGTAATCCCTGCTAACAGATGTCACCCCAATAAGTCTAACAATAAAAATGAATTTAAAAAAAGAAAGAAATAAATGGGCTTTGACATGTGGAGAGAAAAAAAAAAACTCTGTTCCATTAATAAACAAAATAAAAAGCAAGATGCTTTTTTTTTTCGTTCATCTTAGAATAAGCTTAGACATACTTAGACATACTTAGGGGTGGGTAGTTTGTTGTTGTTGTTGTTTTTAACAAATGGGGCATACAATCATCTAGCCCTTGTGCATTAAATGACCCCATGAAGTAAGTAGAAAAGAAACATGATTATTCTCATCCTGTAGTTAGGAAGACTGAGGCTCAGAAATGTTAAGTGACTTTCTAAGATTGTAAGAAATGGAACTTAGATAAAAACCAAGGGCCTCTGCCTTTAATTACTGCCGAAATCCTCCAAACGCAAGAGCTAGGATGCTGCAGAATACCACTGGAGAGTGTTGGCCCAGAGCAGAAAAGGGCTGACACACAGAAGAGAAGAATGTATCAGGACCAGCTGGCCAAGAGCCAGGTCCAAAGTGAGATGACTCCCATCCACTGGAGTGACAGAGTGAATGTAAGCATATGTGATGAGCTTTTAATAATTCAAGGCTGCCTCACATTATACTGCAGACAGCAACTAAATGATTGTGAAAGCATTCTGAAAACCTTACCATGAACTGTTGCTTTTCACCAATGAAGCACAGTACTTTTTTATTCTCCAATTTCTGATCCTTATCTTTTTAAAGATACAGCATTTATAAATTACAATGTACAATCTGTTGTGGGTTTTTAAAAATTATTCATTGCTGATTCTCAGTAAGTCCAAATGAGACATCTTTTATCAAGAGAGCAATGTGGAAAGTTCCAGAGCTGAACAATACAGTTCCCTCCACAACAGGCCTCTCCTGGCCCTCATCGACTGAAGGGAGGACAACAGATGTCAGTTGACGTTGCTTAGAACAGGAAATAGGCTCAGGAAGCTGGAAGGAGCAGAATGAGACCAGCAGCCAGGATACAGTAAAAAGACACTGCTAGTTCAAATACCAGCTCCGTAAAAGAAGGTATGGCGCAATTCTGGGGACCTCGTCAAAAGGACGGTGCATGTAATAAATAGCAACAGAAGCTAGTATGTCACCTCCTGGGGCTTCTCCCAGGCCCTACAGCTATTATCTCCAAGTGCTGGTGGCGTCAGCCCCTCAATCATCGGGAGAGGCTGGCAGTCAGCTCTGTTAGGACAGCAGGTCCCACTGCTAACAGTTCAATATCCAAATTTGTCATCTTTTATTCTAAAAACTTACCACAAAATAACCAAAGGACAGAAGTGGAGACAAAGGTGAGTTTTCAGGAGGGACAATGGAAATAGACAGTGGGAGGGAAGACACTGGGAAGACGGGCTCTGCCAGGACTCCTTGTGCAACCCCAAAGGCACGGGTGGTGGCATAAATGAACTTTCCTTAAATATACCTGGTATTCATTTCAATCCATTAGGTCTACTGATGAAGGTCACACCATGCTGTGAAGTAAGATAAGAGGAACTGTGTTGACCAAATGTTCTGACTGGCTGCAAGAAGCCTGCCCAGTGGCCTTGGGCACCTCACAGGGACTGAGCAGCAGGTGAGGGTGTGGAGTAACTGGGACCTTCCTGCATAGCTGGTAAGAATGTAAAATGGTACAGCCTTTGTGGACAACAGTATGTCAGTTCATCAAAAAACTAAACACAGAATTACCATTTGACCAAGCAATTCCACTTCTGAGTATACACCTCAAAGAAATGAAAACAGAGTCTCAAAAATATACTTGCACACCCATGTTCATAACAGTATTATTCACAATAGTCAAGACACACAAGCAACTCAAGTGTCCATCAATGAATGAATGAAGAAAATGTGGTCTATTCATACAATGGAATATTTATTGGTCAGCCTTATTAAAGAAGAAGGAAATTCTGACACGTGCTACAAGATGAATGAACTTTGAGGATAATGAGTGAAGTAAGCCACAAAAATGTTCAGTGAAATAAGTCACAAAAAGACAAATACTATTATAACTCCACTTACATGATATACTTAAAATAGTCCAATTATCATAGAGACAGAAACTACATAGAATAACCATTGGCCATTTATAAATCACTGGCTGTCACAGCCCGTCCTGGCTGGGCCTCCTCCTGATTTCCCTCCTCCTCACCTCCCACAGGATGGCCCTTTCCTGACCTGACCTCCTCTCAGCCTGGTCAGAGTAGAAGCAGACACACCAGGTAAAATCTTGTACTCACAAAGGGGATTCTGGCCCCAGGTCTACACCAAGGTGACTCTTGCAGAAGCCAGGAAGGGGCTATGCTATAATGAAGGGAGCGCTCGCTGGCACTCAGGAATGCAGAGTAGCAACACTCAGGTCACTGTGGTCAGCCCCTTCTGTATTAATAATCTCTGGGAAGTGCCCAAGGCCAACTCTTAAGCAAGAGAGCTGTTTCTGCCTGTGGGGGTCACACAGGGGTGTCTTTGTCAGTGTGGAATCCAGGAGGCAGCAGGTGAGCATCAGATCAGAAGGCAGAACAAGTATACCTGTGGCTAAGAAGAATTCAAGGGGGGGGGGCCCTGGGGAGACTGCCAGATAGCCCATCTTCTGTTACTGCAGGCAGACGCAAATACACTTCTCCTTGTCACCCCAGAAGTGCATAGGTGGGGCGGGGCCACAAAGGTACCTTTTCTTTCTTTTCTTTTTTTTTAAAGAACACTGGGGTGAAAGTAGTATTAAGTCCTTCAAAACATAAATCAGGTGCAACTTCTGAAATCTAAACAGTTCTGTGAATAGGTCATTTTTCTTTTAGGAAACTACATCCACTTCTTCTTACAATCACAGGGCCACCCTGGGCTCCTCCAGGCCACACCACCCAGGTTGTGTGCCCCTTCCCCAAGCACCACTAGAAATGTCCTCATCTACATCCTTGGGTCCCAAGAAGACTGACTCCCTCACTGGTTTTAACAATGAAGAAAATGAAGCGCCAGGTGAACCTTTAACCCAGTATTACAGAGGTCGATGATGTGATTACTATTAACAACCAGGGCTGCTGCATGCAGCACAAGTGGCCTTGCCCCATGTGCAGAGCAGACACTGGGAAAGGCCAGCTCCTTCTCCACATCATCCACATTGCAATAGCACAACCCCAGCAGAATTTTCACATCTGTAAACGTGGGCAGTTTAACAACAGTGCAAAAAACACTGGAGACAAACACCTTTGTTACTGGTACTAATTTACACACTGGATTCACCATCACACATCTGGAAATGAACTCTGTAAGACCTTCCCTTCATGGTGCTAGGCCTTACTCAGAGCCTCTGTTTAAAACGGGTGTTCAGAAAAATGAAGAATGCACATAAAACCAAAACACTTTTAACTTCTGCAGATTTTGCTATCTGATCAACAGGAAATCTACACATAATTCTCTATACTTCATTCTCTTAAGGAAACAGCCAGCAGATTCCAGAGGCTTCCTTGTTGGGAGGTTCTTGCCTAGGTATCTCTGAGGGTGGCTTTCTCAATGCTGCACACTCGTTCCTTGTACATCCTGAAAAGCCTTGTCTCAGAAGGTCATGCTCAGAGCTGAAGGTGAAAAAGGAAAGCCTTTAGACAACAGAGAATAAAACAACCTGAAACCAAAATGTTTTCCTTTATACATCACCAGGATTTCAACCAGTCTGACCTAGGATGCCACCTGCAGCCAACTTCAGTGACGACTCAGACACTGTACCCAACACCTGAGATGGCACTTGTTGCAGAGATTGCTGTCACTGGACACCATCTTCCTCATGGTAGTAAACTCCACATGGCTCACTTAAAATTTTAGCTTTAGCTTTAGTGCTTTGTTTCCATGGGGACTTCAATTCTGGAACACTATTCATAGCCATTTTAACTTCTGCTAGTAAAAAAAAGAGGGCACATAGTTCAATAAAGATACAGATGCCATTAATTATTTGTTGTTTTTGTCTCATAAACTGCTTTTCCAAAATATTACAGAAGGATCAAATACAACATTCAAGGAAACAACAGTAACTTCAGGAGCTCTGCCCAAGCTTGACATGTGCTAACTACACAGGCAAAAGTGACCATCACACCTTCCATCTGTAAAACATCTGAATGATTACCAATCAATTCACAAAGCAGAAAGAACAGGTCATTAACAATTATAAGATCCAAATACTACACTTGGAGCAAATTTCTTCTGTGTTTTACTGAGCAAAGCTTTCCTGTTTCAAATTTTAGCATTCCAAAGTTCTTAAAAGGACCATTGCCAACGTCCTCATCTAAAGGCCTGATCCTGCATGCTTTCCAATAGCCCGAAGCAAGTTAAGTGTCTATCGATAGACTAATGATAAAGAAGATGTAGTACATATATATAATGGACTATTACTCAGCCATAAAAAGGAATGAAATCTTGCCATTTGTAAGAAGATGGATGGACCTAGAGAGTATTATGCTAAGTGAAATAAGTCAAACAGAGAAAGACAAACACTGTATGATTTAATTTTGTATGTGGAATCTAAAATAACAAAACAAACAAAACAGAAACTCACAGATACAGAGAACATTTTGATGGCTGCCAGATGAGAGGGGGTTGGAGGGATGGGTGAAAGGGGAAGGGATTAAGATGTACAAATTGGCAGTTACAACACAGTCATGGGGATGTAGAGTACAGTGTAAGGAGCATAGTCAATAATAGTGTAATGACTACGTGTGGTGTCACGTGGATACTACGCTTGTGGGGTGATTACTCTTAAGTTATAAAAATGTCTAATAATTATGGCTGTATACCTGAAACTAATACAGTGTTTTATGTCAAGGAGTTTGAAAAGCCAGGAGGGGTAGTCACACACCCTAAGTTTTCTCAATGGTCTCGGTGACTGCAGATGTGTTTTGGAGCTCTGCCCTCCAGAGCAGAACAGTGGAGAAGTTCCAGCTGCAGCCAGACCTGCTGAGAGTGGACATTGTCTCCTGGGGCTGCACCCTCATTGCCCTGTAGGTCAAAGACAGGCAGGGCAGAGCCTCAGATGTGGTCCTCAGCTTTGCCCAGTTGGAAGGGTACCTCCAAAAACAGCCCTACTTTGGCAAGGTGGCCAACCGGATTGCCAAAGGAACATTCACATTCACACTGGAGGGGAAAGAGAAGGAGCTGGCTATTAATAATGGACCCAACAGTCTGCATGAGGACTCAGAGGGTTTGATAAGGTCCTCTAGACCCTTTGGGTGCTGTCAAGCAGCGTCCAATTCTCGCTGGTCAGTCCAGATGGTGAGGAAGGTTACTCGGGGAGTTAAAAGTTGACATACATGCTGAATGGTGGGGAGCTCATGGTCAACTACCGAGCACAGACCAGTCAGATCACACCAGTCAATGTGACCAACCATTCTTATTACAACCTGGCAAGCCAGGGTTCCCCGAATCTATATGACCATGAAGTCACTGTAGAAGCTGATGCTTTTTTGCCTGTGGATGAAACCCTGATTCCTACAGGAGAAGTTGCACCAGTACAGATAACTGCAGTTGACATGAAGAAGCCAGTGGAGCTTAGAAAACACTTGAAGGAGTTTCACATCAATGGCTTTGACCACAATTTCTATCTGAAGGCATCTAAGAAAAAGCATTTTTGTGCATGGGTCCGTCATGCTGGAAGTGGGCATATACTGGAGGTCTACACCACCCAGCCCAGAGTCCAGTTTTATACAGGCAACTAACTTCCTGGACGGCACACTGAAGGGCAAGAGTGGAACAGTCTATCCTAAGCTCTCCAGTTTCTATCTTGAGACCCAGAATTGGCCTGATGCAATGAGCCCCACCTCCCTCCTGTGCTGCTGAGGCCTGGTGAGAAGTATGATCACACCAGTTGGTTCAAGTTTTTCTGCGGCTTAAAAAGTGTAAAGACAGGACCTGCTTCAGAGCCCAGCTGGGAGCCCCTTTCAGCAGCTTGTCTCTTGTTTAGAGGTGAGATGAAGATTTGGAGGCTTTAAAAGGGATCCTGTGAATTAAAATAATAGAAATGGTAGTTGTCGTGATAATCAGTCTGAACACTGATTTCCTTTTCCAATGACTGGCTCCAGGCCAAGTCTAATGACTAGCTCTATTATCTGTATAATTAAGAAGACTCAACTACCAATGTCATCATCTAAGCCCTAACCCTAGCCCAGAAATGCTATCTAGGCTCCTTGTGCTGTGTTGGCTCCATCTCTCTACTCTGCCTCTTTCTTTCCTGCTTTACAGCAATCCTTTCTTTTAGCCTACTCTCTCATTTCTTTTTTTTTCCTCCTCCTCTACCTCAAACCACCTTACTCTTGTGCGGTACTTTGGAATTCTCAAAGGTCACATTAGCTCACTGAACATGCTGGCAGACAGACCTCTTTGCCTTGATTAAGCAGTAGGTGACTGGGAAAGTGAGGGACCTGAGGCTTAAAGAGGGTAATGACCCACCTAAAGGTACATAGCCAGGGAAAATTTTAACCAGGACTTGAGGTCAAATCATGTGAATTCAAGTCCCCTTCTCTGCTTTCTCTTCCATCTGCCAGAGCATTGCTGGAGTCACTGACAGGCAAAGGTGGGCATGATCCTTACCTGTTAGAGTCAGCCTTTCTTCTAAGATTCACTTTATAAAATGCATTAGTCTGACTTTTTAAATGTCTCTGAATCGTAGCAGTGATGTAACTTAAAGTACAAGAACAAAATAATCAAAAAGAATCTATAATCTTGATCCTCTGCCTTTGGAGTTAACTGAGAAAGCCCAGGCGAGCCACCGGAGTGGGAGAGAGAAAGCCAATGGAGACAGGAGCTGTGTCAGTGTGAAAAGACCTACCTGAGGATTCACATTGCACCTGGAGCAGATATTGTATTATGTAGGTGAAGCTGGGGCTCCCTCTTTTCCTGAATCGTCAGTGATGGGTTTAGGTTGGTGTTTTTTAAAGAAATGTACTTGTTACTATTATACAAATATAGCAATCAGTTGAAATAAAAAAACCAAAAAACAAAAAACCCCTGCACCTTTAGAAGATACCCAGTTTCTTCACTCATCTTTAAATCTGCCAGGTGTGGACCTTTGGGAAATTGACCAAGTATATAGTGTGTTCTGGAGTTTACTCTGCTCTCCAATACGAGCCTCAGCATCTTCCTAGAGGAAAGCTATCTGAGAGACACCTTATTTAGCTTCCCATACTTCCTCTTCATTAGTAACAATAAATCATTTATATTTATATATATATATATATCGTGTCAACTGTAACTTAGTAACTTTTTAAATTAAATAAGAAAAAGAGCAAAACCAAAGCAGACCAGTCCTTAAAAACTGTAAAAACAAATCTCCACTGGTTCCAAGTGATTGGTCAGTAATTTGTCTTCCTGATGGAAGGAAAATAAATGCTCTTCAGAGAAAATTTTAAAAATTAAAATAATAATAATAAAGGTCCACTCCATACTCTCAAACATAATCACACTCTTGCCCCACACACATTGTCGGTGCCTCCTGAAAACAAAGGGCTCAAGAATCCTTTTTTATTTTTGGTGAAGACCAAATAAGATTCCCATGGAAGCTATTTTCCATATAATTCAAATGATATGAACACTTAAGCAATGCTTCCCCATAAAGCAAAGGCTGACTTCCTGAGACCCAGCAGAGACCCCCTAACCTATTCCTGGCAGCAGCCATGGCCTCCTCACTTTGGTCCAACAGTCTTGATGATCATTCTGGCAAAATCCCACTCTGAGCTTTGACTTCCAGCCAGAACTGTTATTAATGGCACAAAAACGTCTCATTTCATCTTCTACACCTGCAAAGGCTCTTATCTGCTTCTCTGACCCTCCACACTGAACTTAAAGCTGGATTATAATTTCACAAGAGGCACCTTCACCCATCTTCATATCCAGTGGTATGAGATGTTTGCATTTTAGTCTACACTGGACTGTTAAGTGTTAAGAAAGATAGGATAGCATTCATCACATTTTTAGGTAAAAGCTACCAAACCCTAAAAACAAAATCAGCATCACATATTTTAATCAGTTGATGAACACATCTGTGATGATTTATGTGGATTAAATTCTGAATTATATACCTTAAGTCTTAAGATATTTAAAAGATTAAAGGCCCACAGACCTAGTGTTGTTACCTACACTAGGAGATGTTGGTGCTTTCAAGAATTACCATCCCTTCCAAATACAAGGGCAGCATGGCATTCTTATCAGGGATGACAGCATTTGTAGGAACAGCTGCTTCATCTGTCATACAAGATGTCATGTGTGTGTGTGCTGTAGGTTATGGAGAGAAGAGGAAAAGATTTAGACCTATCCAACACTCCTCTGAGTGCCCATGAGACAGATCTAAGTAGTAAAATAGCCTGCTCAGTCACAGCATGAAGTCCCCCGCCCCCAATAGGTAAGGTATTTCAGCCTCCACACAACCAGAGCCACCTCCTATCAGGACTCCAGCTACAGCCTGAACATTCCGCATGGGCTCTTGGAGTCATAGGCTCCTCACAGATCCCATCTCCAGAAGAGACCCCACCTTCTGTCTCCACAGCACAAAGTAGATTATTCCAATCCTGGGCCCTGCCAGTACTGCTACAGCACCTACCCTGCTTCCCTGTGAAGACCCTTCCTTATTCCTGATCCTGGCTGCCTCCCTTAGGTCTTACCACTGTTCTTCAAAGTCTGAAACCTGTTCCAGACAGGTGGAGAGACTTCTCAATTATCCTAAACCACTACCCTCTACCATCTCCTCAGGAAACCCCACAGAATCTCTGTTCTTCTCCTTCTAGGAGGCCTGCCCAGGGCAGCAGGCACAAGGTGTGACTCAGGACTCAAGCCTCTTTGTCCTGGGCACAGTTGTTACAGTGAGGACTTAGGAGGAACTGCTGGGGAATTAACAACTGTACTTCTCTGACTGTCAGCAGAACTCCAGAGCAGTGAGTTGCTCACTCAGGCCCAGTGACCATCTTTGTCATAATTCAACTCTGAAACTAAGGGTTTGATTCAGCTTGTTTATGCTCCATAGTTACAACTCGAAAACATTAATGAGTGTTATGTTCTTTGGTTATACTTACAATCTGAAAAAGTCAAATACAGTACCAGCTAGCTGGGAAATGCCCAATCACAAGAAGGCTCAGCCCAAGCAGAACTGAGGGCAGTGTCCACCCATCTACGTATAACAAAATCTAAAATGTACAGTCACAAATGAAGTGGACCCCAATGGAGCCTGAATGAAAGATAATAAATACTCAATAAATGTAACTCAAATCCACACTGGGAAAATATATCTACAAACATTTACAGTAGTCTCCCTTTATCCAGTTTCACTCCCCAAAGTTTCAGTGGCCCCAGGGTATGTGCTACAGATCACCCTCTGAAGATGGGCTGAGTGTCACAGGGGAGGGGCCTCTGCTGGGCCCCTCAGGCAGGTCAGGGGCTCTCCACTGCACTGAAGAGACATTGCAATATAGAGGTGGCTACATGACTTGCTGAAACTTTCTTTCAAAGTGTTCAAAGCTCTTATGTCTCGTTTGCTTTAACAGTAGAGGAGGAATACGCATGCTCACTGGAGAAAGGGAAGAGCTAACCATGCAAGCTGCTCACAACTCCTCCTGCTTGTGTCCACAAAGACATTCAAGGATGACACAGGGGAGTTCTCAACAGAAACCTGTCCTTAGGACAAATCAGCTTCAACTTGCCCACAATCAGCAGACTCTTGTTTAAAGATTGCAGCGTCTCTTAACTCCTTCCCTGCATTTTCCAGTGCTAAAATAAGACTCTAATCAGAGGTATGGCCCTTAATGGAACAGATCCCAGGATTTTGGTTTATAAAATCCATTCCTTGAAGTATGGATCTGCAGAGCACACCAAGCCTAGTTCCAGAAGGCTGACTTCCTAGAAAGAACCAGAGAGCAAACCCTTTGGCCTCCAGAGGCTTTGTTGTTGTAAATGACTCTTTAAGAACAAGAAAACTACCCTCAGCAATCTGGTTATACAAATTCAGGCCACAGTTGGCCAGCCCTCTGGCCTGTGGTCAAAGCATCATTTAGCACGAAATTCCTCACTGTGGTCCTCCTCTGTCTCTCTCAGTCCCCTCCACCCAGAGACTCATCGGACATCCAGTGCCTCCTCTGAGGACCATCTGCAGGGACAGTGAAATTACACAGGACTGTGTGTCTCCACGCCTAACACAACTGTGAGTGTCCAAGTGCCTGGGGAAGAGTAGTACTGGTGAGCAACAGCACCTGGGACCCCTAAAGAACAAGCCTAGGGCTGCTCACTTCCGCTTTAACAAGAACCAAATCTGAGACCTAGTGGGCAAGCAACCCCAGAAAACCAGATGTGGCTTCAGCTTCCAAACGATCCCCATAAATGTGCAGATAGCCTTCTCAGGCTCCTCCTTCAGCTCTGTTCCTCTGACTTGGCCCATCTTTGCAGGTGCCTCCCCAGCCCGAGGAGTCCATTTGCTTCTAGAGGCCTCCAGAAATCCTCCACAGAACAAAACCCTCTCCACTAAGGAGTCCAGCAAAGCAACTCCAACAGGCTCCAAAAAAGTGCTTGGGAGAGGGGTTCATGCTTAGAAATACTTCCTAGATACACATCATACACCATTATTCACTTTGTATTTTAAATTAAAACCAATTATATCTAAAGGGAATGACATTAAAACAGTAATTCAAAGCGAGAGACATTTTAAATGCCTTCTTTTTGTTTTAAATACAAAGGAAACAGATTTGTCGTGTATGTTAGTCCTCATTTGCTACTGCATCTCTTCAGGATCCAACAGGAAGCATCAAATTTAAATATCTGCTCTATTAAGAAACTGTGCTTGCAGCAAACTATTTATTTGAAGAGACTGCATATACCTGATTTCTAGTTTTATTCATAATACCTACAATGTTCAGTGGTTTGAACAATAAGTCCTAAATCAAACCAGCTTCCAACACTTTGTCCAAACACATCTTTTCAAGGCTTTTCTGTGCAGCACTTTATCTTGCTCTCACATTAAATTCTTCTAAAGGAAAATACAATGCAATAAAAGATGACAGGAACAAGGAGGTGGCAGGACAGTAACACAAGGCCTCCTGTTTTCCTGAGGTAAGTACACAGCTGTGCAGTCACTTAGGATTTCAATCAGGATGTGGGGCCCAGATTAGAGAAGAACAGCCCCACAGAGAGTCCACTCTTCTTCCTGTGAACCCAGAGCCGTCCCTAGTATGGACTAGTCACTATCCAGATCAACCCTGGCAACTTAGTCTCGAATTGGAACACACACACACAAGAACCACAAGAACCCCAACCTCAACAATTTCTCTCAAAAGAACATAAAATTCTCTCTTCTCCGAAGGTGTGATCCTTAAGGTAAGGGTACTGTTCTCGCCTCTTAACTATGGTGCTGAATATAGGAAGTTACATATGTGATAAAACCGCACAGAGGTAAACACAAATACAACTGAGTGAGAGCAAACCTGGGCAATCTGAGTGAGATCGGAATATCTTATTTTACCAATGCTGATATCCTATCCTGGTTGTTATACTGATCACACTTTTGCCAAGATGTTACCACTAGAGATAACTAGGCAAAGCGTACAAGGCTCTCTTTGTATCATTTTTTTATAACTGCATGTGAATCTACAACAATATCAAGAAAACCAACACACACAAACCAGGTAAGTCAGGCCATTAACCTCCCCACCCCCAGGTGAGGGCTTAAATTCTGAGAGGCTAGGGGCCTGTCCCCAAGGCACAGCCCATGTCTGCATGACTGTGGGAATGTAAGTCTTTCCTTCCAAATAAGGGCATAACCTCTCTACTTAGAAACCCACCTTAGGAATCTACCTCAGAGGAGGCCCCTATTCTCTCCCCCAACTCATCCTGTTTACACAAAGGTCACATGGCCTGCCTTGGAATTTCTTTGTCTCCACAACTCCCTCATACCTTCCCCCTCATGAAATATCATAAAAATATGAAATAGCCAATTGGGTAAGGTTAAGAGTGTGAGGTCTGAAGCCCTCGCCAACAGGGTAAGACATGGTTTTATTAATTAAGCTTGTGTTAGGGATAAAAGGCATGCAACCCTCTGCTCAGGGTGCCTGCAGCTTTGTCTGAATCGCTACTGCACACCCTTCTACAGAAGGAAAGATTGCCTTGCCGAGATATTTAAATCTCCAAGTATTTATTTGCGGCATGACCACGAGGCAAACCTTTTCTGGATTCAAGTCTCAGAAACAGCAGGAGAAAAGGTAAGCCATGTTAATCAGACATGGTGAAAAGGGCTTGGTTGAAGCACTAGAATGAGGAAAACCAGCTTTTCTTCTTTTCTAAGAATTCTTGTGGGTACTAGAGTAGGTATGGCACTTTCTTCCCAGGCCTCAGCTCAGGCTGAGAGGACCCTGCATTTCAGGGTGGCCAGTATGCATCTTCACAGCCTTCCTGAGGGAGTGCAATGTGGGGCACTTTCTGGAAGGAGCTGTGAGCCATCATGCAGGCTGGAAGTCTCATTTGGTAGTCTGGGTCCGGTATGCAAGGATCCCGTGTAGCCCCTCAACCCAGGGAACTATGTGTAGTCCTGCCTGGCCTGCCCAACACCTCCCCAGGGCCACCCTCGTCACCACCCTGGAACCCCTGCAACACCCTTGGCCCAGTGTGGACTTTGCAGCAGTGACCCTTGAAACCTCCCACCTGCCATGTGAGGCAAAATGGCAAAAGGTTCCTGCAATCTGACACCCAGGAGCACTGAGGCCAATCCTTCCAACCAGGAGCAGAGAAGACCAGGAGGCAGTTTCTACCTTGAGCAAAATTTCCACTTACCCTAGGAATCCTAATCATTAATGTAAATGAACCAGCAGAAGTCCAGAGGACCCCCAGCTAAGTGTGGCAGCAGGGGCCAGTCAACCCCGAGGTCATCTGACCTCACATCCTTTCACTGCAGAACACAAATGCAGCAGTGAGGTTTAACCAAGGAGACAATCATTTCAAATAAGGTTTCCACGGCTTTGGTTAAAGAGACTACCAAGTGTGGCAGCGATGCTACCATGGCCCCCAGGCCCGCTACTGTTTACCCCATAGCTCTGCACAAACACAGAAGGACCAGATGACTGCTGACTGCCCCCATGGTCCTGTGACTGCATGACTCAGCTCCACACTTCAGTTTCCCTATTTGAGAAAAAATTATCTTTGGTAACAATGCCTTACACTGCTTTATCTCATGACAAATGAAGAGTAATGGAGAATTAAAAACTGTCATAAAAGAACACACACAGCACACTGCCTGTGCGCTTCTGTGACATACCAGGAAAAAGACAGACTCTGACTTTTGTTTCCACCCAAAACTCTTTCAAAAATACTCAGAAAAAGGCACATATCACAAAGAGGGCAAGCTGACCATGATACCATCTGAGCTATTTCCAAGAAAAGAGACTAATACTGACAGCGTCGATTTTATAGTTTGGTGTAGTTTTAATCCAGCTCAGCCCACCCCACCCCCAACAGATATGGGACACAGTGCATCCAGATAAGCCCCATCAGTGGGACAGCTTGTGGAGAAGCACAGGGGGTTCCTAGAAGTCAGTGCACAAGTCCAGTGCTGTCTATGCCAGCAAAGCTTCTCTCTGGTGGCAAAGGAGAAGTAGGGCAGTGCACCCCAATACCAAGAAGGAGTGCTCCAAGATGACCAAGCTGATGACAGAACCACCAGAACCACCAGAACCACACTTGCAGCACCTGAAGACTGAGACACCAACAGCCAACACCACAGTGCAAAAAGAGGACAGGGCAGGATTGCTCAAGGAGAACCAGCATCCATCAGGTAACCTTCTCAGGATCATAGCTCTGCTGGGCTTTATTAGTGTGTCTGTGATGCTCATATACTGAAACCAGAGAATCACATCGATTGCAAGTGTGCTAATCAAAAAAGGAAGTATATCCAAGAGCTAGTGTGCAATTGCACTAGTGTTCCCATATCCTACAAATGATCCATTACACAAGGCCAAAGGGAGCCACCTACAAGAAGGATCTGCAAGAAGCCTGAGCCACAAGCCCACCCAGAGGGAGCTACCTGCTCTGGAGCACCCATTGTGTCTACCTGCAGGGAGGCAGTCAGCAGGTCTATGAAGGACAGAGTCAGAGACGGAGTTATGAGTAGCAGGCTGCTTAAACCAGCCACGGCTAGAAAAACAAAGGATTTAACTATTAGAGACACTTTTGAAATGTGTGCAGGTAAAATAATAGGATGTTTGAGATTTACTTTAAAATACTAAAATTATTTTTCACTAAGATGGTGCTGAAAGCAAAGAAGGAAGCCCCTACCCGTCCCAAAGCCGAAGCCAAAGCAAAGGCTTTGAAGGGAAAGAAAGCAGTGCTAAAAGGCATCCACAGCCACACAAAAAAAGAAGATCCACACAACACCCACCTTCTGAAGGCCCAAGACACTGTGACTCCACAGGCAGCCCAAATATCCTCGGAAGAGTGCCCCCAGGAGAAACAAGCTTGACCACTACACCAACATCAAATTCCCCCTAACTACTGAGTCAGCCATGAAGAAGATAGGAGACAACAATACATTTGTATTCATTGTGGATGTCAAGGTCAACAAGCACAAGATCAAACAAGCTGTGAAGAAGCTCTATGACATTGATGTAGCCAAGGTCAACACCCTGATCGGGCCTGATGGAGAGAAGAAGGCATATGTTCGGCTGGCTACTGACTATGATGCTTTGGATGTTGCCAACAAAATTGGGATCATCTAAACTGAGTCCATGGGGAGTTCCCTGATGGTGCAGTGGCTTAAGGCTTTGGCGCTGGCGCTGTCAGCGCTGTGGCCTGGGTTCGATTCCCAGTCAAGGAACAACCCACATACCAAAAAAAGCAAAAACAAAACAAAACAAAACAAAACAAAAAAAAAAAAAAAAACTGAGTCCAGCTGGCTAATTCTAAATACAAAAAAATTTTCACTGTAAAAAAAAAACAACAACACTAAAGTTAAAAATTTTTTAAATAGACAATCGGGGAGGAAACAGATATAAGCAGACTGGCAAATTATTGGCAATTGTTGAAACTGGATACACAGGGTACCATTCTCTCAAATTTTGTAAATGTTTGGAAAGATCCTTAATGGAAGGTTTAATAAAAAATTTAATTCTATATATGAGGTAGTCAGGAAGCAGCTGTGTCTTGGGTATGTACGTGGTGCCGGCAGGGGGTGGGGGTGGGGGTCCCCTGAAAGTCATTTCCTAAAAAGTCACTGTCCACCCTCTCAATCAGCCTTAACTGTTCATTGATCCCTAGACATTTACCTTAATGACCCAGTCAATTTCACAGTGTCATTCAAAGAATGGCTGTTGTGCACACTTGTACATATACACACACACAGCTGAGGAAGGCCAAAGAAACCTATGTTCATTATAATAAATTAATCTTTAGGTCATCATTATTGCTGTTCTTCATTCATATTACCATAAAGAACTCTCCTACCATTTCATATCACTGGACAAAGGATAAAGAGCTGCTAGACAGCGACCCTATCAGTAATAGAAGTAGTAAAACAGGACTTCAAAGATCATCCAATCTAACCCAAAAGAGTTAAGTTACCTTCCCAAGATCCCAGAGCAAGTTATTTGAACAACAACATAAAGCTGTATTTGCAAAATCATACCAAAATATTAATAGGTGGTATAGCAATGGGGTAAAAAGCAATACCCATCATATAAATACTGGATCCTGGGCTAGTGGAACCATCAGGCTTAAGTGCTATGGGTGTGTTGGGACTGAAAACACCTACTACAATAGTACATCCTGGTCCCTAAAAATGTGTGAATACTAGGAGCACCTGCTGCTGTCTGCACCACAGTTAAGGACTACTGCCCTCCTCCCAGCTCTATGCTCCTCTGCCCACCCCCAGAGTCTGATACAGGTCTCAAAGCGGGGCTTGAGGGCAAATTGGCACAAAGGGCAAATGGGGGCTCTCTGCAACCTTTTCCTTGTGGCCAGGAGGAAGACAATCTGCAGGTAAAGGAAAACCAATTCCAAAGTCCACATGTTTAATTTTGCAGAGCAGGAGAGACAGTGGCCAACCTCATCACAGGGCTAATTTCACGGTGCTGACTTTCTGAGCCACAGGAAAAGTGAAGTTCTATAAGATGGACATCTAAGATGGAATGTACATGCAGCTCCCAACAGCCAGAAACCAACTACTCCAGGAAAAAACCCAAAAAAAACCCCCAAAAATAAAGTTCATACTCCCATGAGATGCTTTGCTTACCAAAGCCAAAACATTGTGTGACTCTAATTAACACTTAATCAAGACCCACAGGAAGGCTCTGAGAACACAACCACTGCTTTGAAGCAGACACATTCCTCTACCTACCCTCCTACCTTTTACAGTTATAAGAAAGGCATAATCAGTATAATTACTTATGACTAGAACTGTTGATTCCATTTGTCTCAGAAAACTATGCCCCTGAGACATAGAGATGGGGGCATGAGTCTCGGCAGGTGGTACTAGCCCTAGTGAGTCCCATCTAGACCAGTCAGCTTCTGGAGGAAAAACAGCATTAGGACCATCAGGACTCTATAAACAGGAAGAGCAGTTCTTCCCTGGCCCTGGAAGGAGGCTTTCTTCTCCAAACCAAACCACTGCTGCACCTTGGAAAGGCAGGCATGATTCGGAGTCAAGAGTCACATCCTTCCTTCACTGTCCAGGACTGGCACTCCAGTCCACATCCATTACTGTGCTCCAAGCAAGCACATCTATTTATCTGTGACAAGTTCTTGACGAGGGCAACACTACCAGACCAACCCCTAACCTTTCAGCCAGGGAACCCTTTTCTCCATCCTGTGGCAGAAAGGCTGAATGAGTACATGAGATACCAAGTACAGGGTCTCAAGACAAAGGGGGTGTCCAGGATGAGTTCTGCTGCAGCCAATGCCTACACTCACCTGTCCATTCAGACCTAGCACATACACCAAAGATTACCAGTCTTCCTTCCTGGCAGGACTCCACACAATATTAGTTGTAATGCTTTTCCACCTAAAGAGGATGGCTTTTGGAGCACCCCCCAAAATCCCTTGCCTACTTTCAGCTCTCCTTGCCTCACCCATCAGGATGGTGACATACTCACTGGTCCTCATGTATTTCTGTGCTTCTCTATTTCCAAGTCTCTGTTCTCTGCCTAGTTGAGTCTCTCCTCTATCCACTCTCCAAGACCCAAACCCAGTTCAAGTCTTGCTTCAAGCATAAAAAGTTCCCCAATACCATTTCTCACTCCTCTCTTTCTTTGCCAAATCTAATCCTTTGGACACTTTTTTCCTTTGAACTTCTATTAACCATGTGTACTATTAGAGGACTTAGATATTTGTGTTGATGATATTTCAAGCCTCATTTCATGAACAAATGTGTAAACTGTGAGAATCGGAGGCCTTAAAAATACCCAGCAAGTACTTAAGAAAACACTTGATGATTGATGGACAAGTTAAGTACAAGTCCTTGGTGTTGTTCCTCCATCACTACCTAGCAGCAGTTAGAATGACACAAGATTGTTTGTCACTCACAACTCTACAAAGTTTCAGTAAGAGAAATATTCAGTATAAGTAAATAACAGGGAGGCAGTGTTGCAAAAAATAAAAAAATTTAAATAATTATGTTCCTAGTGATTTTCTTCACCATCTCTTCTCCCCATGATATCTGTTAAAGAGATCTTTTATTCATAACAACTTTCTGAAAACATTAAAAATCAGACGTTGTTAATGTATAGTATTTTAATAAAACTCAACCAGATCTTGTGCTTACTGATCCTAGCCATTCTCTTCATCAAAAGTGTCCCAGAGAGCAGGGTCAGCAAGCTAAGGCCACTGTTCATCTCTCTGTAAGGGCAGGTTTATTGGAACAAAGTCACCCTCACCTGTTTACATATCCTATGTGGCTACTTTTATTCTGTATCAACAAAGGTGAATAGCTGCAACAGAGATGCTAGGGCCAGCAAAGCCTAAAATACTCACTGGCACTGCACGGAAAGACCCAAGCCCTACCGTGGAGCTGGCTTCCTCAACAAGGTCCCATGAAATATTTAGACTTGATGGTCTAAGACAGATGTAACGAACAAAGGTTTTTCCTGTGCTTCTAGACTGCACCATCCATGTAGCAGCTCCTAAATGAGAAAAGTATTACTTGGATCATTTTGGTTTAGATGAGAAAAGCCTCCCTGCAAAACATTGATAAAAGCACTTTCACAGTCTTGTCAAGGTATGGAAAAAGTTAAAACTTAAGACACTCAAGTTTAAAAATCACAAATTTACATGCATACATGAATGTATAAAAAAGTATTCTATAAACACGTAAATCTACCATCTTGGTTACAGTGATGTTTAGTTACAATTCTTCATTAATTTCAAATCATGACATGAAGCTTAACCACCATAACTATCTCAACAGAAAATACAGACCTTAAAGATATTAAACTAAATTTATGTGTTATCAGGCTACAGATAAAACATGTTGAAAATAACAGTAACAGGATTAAAAGCATGGTTTAGTATGATGTTTTCTCAGGCTCTCTTTAATACACTGGCATAACAAAGACCTTGAATATTAGCAAGCTAAGAAAAATGCATCTAAATTTATCAATAACTGAGTTATAAACCTAATAATATGTAAAAACAGCCTGAGTTTAGTAGTGGCAAGAAGATCAGAAAGGGTTAGCAACCACCCACTGGTACTTCTCTACAGGTCTTTCACTCTGAGTGTCCATGTGCTCAGCACCCTCCACACACGCCCACTCAGGACTCCCCTACACACACACACACACACACACACACACACACACACACACACACACCATGAACCATGCCTGTCATAGGCCCTAATCTGCAAGGTACTCTGCTGTTAGGAATCATTTCTGTGACAAGCACAACTAGAAAATGCGGAGGAGAGGAATGCAGTCAGAGTCTGGAAGATGAGAAATTCTCAGGCACTGGTTTATTTTTTTCCTTTTGTGCATGCTTTTTGGGGGAAGGAGTGGGAGTGGGGCGGTATTTTGTAAAGCTGAAAGTCCTTTTAGGACCAGATCACTGTAAAGGGCGTGAACGGCACATTAGGAGTATCAAAGTGTCTTGTAGCCCTAGCCAAGCCCAGGCCCAGAAGCACTGCCCCTTGTCTGGAGGGCAGCACTGAGAGAACTCTGGTACTCCCTGAGAATGACCAACCAACAGAAAGCAGACTCAGCACATAGGGTCATCTGTTCCCATCAATGTTGATAAAAGAGCTGGCCCTACAGTGTGTGTATGTAGCTGGAACGTGTCTGGAAAGCCTTTCTAACTGGTCACTGGAAAGTGGAGACAGCCCCCACACCCACCCCACATTGGCCATGAAGCAGTTGAAGCAGCCATCTGTAGTCGACAGAGTAGGGAAACAGGCTGGTATGCATCCTACCAAACGAGACACACTCAGGTATTTTTATCTCATTTTAAAAATCTAAGAATTCTGGCATAGACCTTCTACCAGTTTCTAAATGGGGTAAAAAATCTCTAAGATAATTTTTTTAAAAAGCTCAAATCAAGTGTAAACAGTGAACAGGGTTCTCAATATGCCTTGAAAACTGAACGTGGAGATTAGGGAGCCAAAAGACTGAAGAGGCTATCATCAAGCCTGTCCAACATAGGGCCCGCGGGCCACACTGCAGCCCAGGATTGCTTTGAATGTGGCCCAACACCAATCTGTAAACGTTCTTAAAACATGAGATTTTTCGGGAAGGGTGTGACCTTTTTTTTTTTTTTTAAAAGCTCACCAGCTATTATTAGTGTGTTTTATGTATGGCCCAAGACAATTCTTCCAATGTGACCCAGGGAGGCCAAAGGATTGGACACCCCTGGAGATGAACTGACTGTGTGCTTCAGATCTCAGGGGGGCATGCAGAAACCAGCTCATTCAACTAACTGCACCAATATAATCCCAGGGTCATTCTTGAACTCTGAGTGTGCTTCTTTATTCCTTCTCTCGCAGGATGCAAGAGCTCCACAAGAAGCAGTTTAGGTTCAATATGTGGAAGACATGTGTGTTCTCATGATTAGACAAGAATTAGGGTTGAGGGTGGAAGGCAAATGGGGCTGTTATCTCCATTTGTGTTGCAATTGTTTTCAATAATTTCTGAATATAATTTCAATCTAAAATTTTTGAAAATACAGAAAAACAAAAAAATTAGAAAGAAACAGCCTGCTGCAAAAACTTACCATTTCAGTTTCTAGTCCTCATGTTTCAAAAACATACACCTTCATCCTTATTCACCAAACACTCTATTTTCTGCATCTCCAAACTGCTCAAGATGTTATTTTTGGCATCCCAGTTGCAAAACGATGATGCCATTTTTAACTCCTTTTCTCCTAAGTTGGTTGAGCACCATGAGCCTTCAGGTATCATCTGTACAGGCTACACTAGAGCACCACATGGCTACACCTGCATCCTTGAGGGTCCGGCACATCCCACAGTCCTACACTGAGGCGACCTCACAAGTGGAGGAAGGTGCACTGGGCAAACGAAGAAGACAGGCTCTCTCACAAGTATGCTTTCTAGGGAGAAGAGAAGGAGAAGCATATGTTGGAGAGTGAAAATGGGCCATTTCACAAACACGACTTACTGAAGTGACTATCTCTAGGACTGGGGTTTAAAGGAGAAAAAGTTCTGTGTAGTTCTGGCCCAAAAGATTATGAGGCTCACACCTAGCACTGCATTCATGAGGTTAGGAAGACAATGAAGAAAACATCTCAACTGCTTCCAAGCATGTGGTCCAGAGGAAAGCTTGCTGCAATAGCACACCAGACAAGGTTTTGACAGGTTCCAGTACCCCAGGCCCTGAGCAGATGGTAAACTACCAATCTAGAAATTGAATGTAGGGGTAGGCAACAAAGAGGAGACCGCACAAAGAAAGACACCAAGAAACTACCAATATGGCAACAGCTTTCACACCATAGAAGCCCCAACCTTAAGTTATCAACAAAATGTCAAATTATGACAAGTATTCTTCTAGTTTATAAACAGGCTAAATGACTTTCTAATTATGAGAACAAGTGACTTATATGGGATGTAACACTAATACATAAACACAGCGCTAAACCTGCACAGAGGGCAACAGGAATGAGATGGTCACAATAAGAGTCATCTCAAACCCCTGGGTTTAGGAGACTGTGGAACGCTTTCATGCTGTATCCTGCCTGCCTTCAAGAGGGGAAAGCATGCAGATCCAGGGCAGGCTATCCAGGGCAGCTGTTGTGCTGGGAGCAGTACAGACAGTTCTCAAGTCACACCCCCAAAATCTCCACAGTGTCTTCCCCTTGTCAGATTCTAGGTGAACATGTGTCCTCGGTGGGGCCCAAGAGCCTTGGGACACTTTCGGAAATCTTTTCAGGAAGAGAGGAAAGCTGCACCTGAAACCAGACCCACTGCCCTTGATTGTCGAATTCCATGAAATAGCAACTTGCTCTTGGATGCAGTCAGTTGTACTCAGGTTGTAAATCGCACACTATGAAGAGCCCCAAGCACGGCCTACACAGCTATGGTTCCAGACAAGGGGCCCTCTGTACAATCTCATTCTTCTACCTGAACCCAGAAACACACCAACCCCCAGGCTTGTCAGGAAATGCAGTCCACAGACCCTGGACTTTCAGAATTCTCATCTCAAGAAATGAACACCCTTTAGCTACTCAAAATTCAGGCTAGAGGGTATCTGTTACATATACATACATACTTTTTATGATCCAGTGTTAAGTGAACATTTTTAGCCCTCAAACAGATGTGGCAGGGAGAGGGGGAAGCCAAATTAGACCTCTGGGGGCATAAGTGATAGGTGGCCATGGGTCACTGACTTGGTGACCACAGAGCAGCCATTCAAACTCTCTACTTCCCCCATGGCACTCAGATTACATCTATTCTATTCTCTCCCAGGGCATTTGAGATCCTCCAAGTAAAAATGCTTTGCCAGAATTACCATAGATGCCCAAGAAAGGTAGAGGGAAAGGCAGAGGGAGTGGGCTGGGCACGAAACCAGTGAAAGGAGGGACACACACCCCTCAGCCCCTTTGGGGGGATGGGTTCTGACCCATGTCCTCTTCTCCTGGAGCCTTCAAAGCCCTCAAAAACATTTCAGGCCAGTGACCACTGCAGGGGGTACCCCCAAAAAAGTTGAAAAAAATCAGTTTCTTTAGCCCCTGCTGCACCTGAAACTAGACAGGCAGGCTACCCAAAGTCTAGAAATAAACATTTTATTCCCACCTTAGAGACTAACCAAAAAAGTACAATTTTTAATAAATAAAGCCAATTCTTTTTTGTCTGGATCTTCAACTTCAAATCAGTTATTAAAATAGTTATTAAAACAGTTACTAAACACATTCAATGTGAAACGCTAACCCAGGCATGACTCAGATTCCCCATCCCCCACCACCACAGTCTAGACGCTTGGCTCATGGGGTTTGGAGAAAGGAAGAGGAAGTGAGGCGTGATCTCTTTTTTTTAAAAAAAACCATTTAATGTGAAAATAGAAGTAGTACATTTTTACTGTAAAAAATTTAGATGATACTGACCCACTAAAAGAAAACTGGAGCTAAATCCCCACCACCCAGGTCTCCAGTGAAATATCAGAGTGTATTTTTTAGTCAAAAATGAAATCATACTGAACATACTATTTTATAACTTATTTTTAAAATCAACATTCTCCACTTCTCCATTTAAGATTACAAAGGTTGTGCGTGAGCAAACTTTCCCTAAATTAACACTGAAACACATGATTGATTACTCAAATCTGTGCATGGTTCCATGCTAATTTATAAAATTGCAAGGACCCACAATCCTATCCTGTTTTCCTCCATTGCTTGGTTTAACAGCAAGCAAAAATTAAATAATTCCCAAGGTGACACATTTGGTGTTCACCTCTTATCCTGTAAAACAGAGTGCAGGGACATTAGTTATAATTAGTCACTTGCTGTCTAGTGGTACATGACCCACATAATTAACACATAATGATGAAGTTGGAAAATGCCCTGACATCAAGATTTATCTGTGGACTTCCCACTGGACAGTTCCTAGTGAAGAGGAACGCGGGGCATCACAATCTCCCTCCCAGTGCCACAGGCAGCTGCTAAAGCCATGACCAACAACCTCTTGCCACCTGGAAATATATACCTATGACCTATAACAAAAAAAGATACCAGGGTGCTGAATGAAATGAGAGAGGTGTGGGGACCAAGGTCATCAGGGATATGAAGAGAAATGACCCACAAAAATGATTAATTTGTGGATGTAAGTTGCAAGATAACAGAAACCCACCAAGAGTGATGAGATTAAGATTCCCAGGGACATCCAAGATCGTCCTCCCAGCCATGACTTCCTAGCTACTGTGAGGTGACATCAAGAGCCTCCACATTACTGCTTCCTGAGCAGCAGAGTTGAGAAGAAATAAACTGCCTCTATCCTCTCAACGGGTATCTCCAAACTGATAAAACATCATGGACAAAACTATGTTATATCCACCCTTTCTGAAAAGCTGATTTCTGTCTGATTCTAAATGTTAGTGTCATGTCACATGAACGCCTACTAATGTGTCTACAGTGACAGGGAAGTTAAGTCACCCTGAAAACATAGCTGCACTGGAATGTCCAGATCCAGGAGGTAAAGCAAGTTGAAGATGGTGGGTGGTCAAATGCTCTGCGGAATCCAGATGCAGCAGGTGGAGAGCAAGGCGAAAGCCAAAAGGCTGGCACCAAGTAGACACATGTTTGAATCCTCTGGACACAGAAGAGCTGCCTCTACCACCCCAATTTTCCTTTCTGCAGTACAGCATCCATCCTGAAAGATGAAAAATGACTGTATTTCACATCTACTAGCACCCTACAGAAATTTCCAGTGCTTTATATATCTGTCAAGCTCAGCTCCCACTGAAAGAGGTATTCGTTAAAAACAACTGGCAAGATAAAGAATCTGAAACACCCTATCTCTAAACTCCCTTTAGGAAAGAGAATATTCTCTAAGGCTTCTCTGAGGAGTTCAGGCTTGTCTCAGACTCCACCCTCATACCCTGAAACAGGGAGCAGTTAGGGAAGGGACTGACACCTTTGCTGGTCGTGTCTGCAAATCTAACTGAGCCACACCCAGACAGAGCCTGCCTGCGACGTTCAGGGAGTTACCCATGCACAGCCTTCAAGAGTTCAGGGCTGTGTTGGCTCACACAGGACACAAGTCCTACCACATCTTGAGAAGAAGGATAGACTTGCCTGGTAACACAGTCCCCCTATTTATGCATGTAACCATTTACTCTGAAGTTGTCATGAGCCTGTAAGAATAAGGTGTGAGTCAGTCACCTGGGTCTCAAGATCCAGAACACACCTAGCTCCACACACTAATACAGAAAAACAGTGACAAATATTAAACTGTAGAAACCAGCAGTAGAACCATGAGAAGGGTGCTTTTGAACCAACCAAATATTGGGGACAGGTAAAGGGGGTAAATGAAATGAAGTAAGGAGAATGTAAAGATATGCACTACAGGAAGAGACAGTATGTCTTAAAAGTTCTAGTGGCAAGAAAAAAATTTTGTTAATAAAGTAATGGATGTTGACTAGATTTATTACAATCATTTCACATTATAAACATGTATCAAATCATTATGCAGGACACCTTAAATATATACAATGTTACATGTCAATTGTATCTTAAAACTGGGGGGAAATAAAATATACTAAGAAATTTAAAAATTAGAAAGGGAGAGGAAATTATTTTTCCTTCTTTTTTATGTCAACCAGATGGCATTTGGCCTTAAAATATTCTATAGAACATACATTTAATATCTACAGAAATTAAGCCTAACAGCCCAGTAGTAGACAGAACCATGGATGGACTCTGAGGAGCACAGGAGCATGTGTGTGCATACATGTGAGACCATGGAGGCGACAGCACACATATGTGAGAGAACATAAGAAAAGGCTTTTTCAAGGCAGAAACTGTTAAGAGAGAAGAGAGCTTCCAGGCTATTAAAAATCACAATCAGAGTAAAAAGGAAAATGTGCGATCTGTCTTTCCCATCAGTCTTTACAAAACAATAAAACACGCACCTCTTCATTTCCTCGACTAATGAGGGTGTGAAATTTTAGAAAGGATGTACTGCGACAGTCCTATGATAAGAAAACAAGTAGTTGGGCTGGAAAGTGTTCCTGCTGGTTACCTCAAGAAATGTTTTTGCACAGCAAAGGAAACCATCAACAACAAAAAAAGAGAACCTACTGAATGGGAGAAGATATTTGCTAATGTACATCCTATAAGGGATTAATGTCCAAAATACATAAAGAACTCATACAACTTAACACCAAAGAAAAAACAATCCAATTAAAAATGGGTAGAGGACCTGAACAGACACTTCTCCAAAAAGGACATACAGATGGCCAATAGATGTATGAAAAGATGCTCAACATTACCATCAGAGAAATGCAAATTAAAACCTCAATGAGATTAACACCTCAGGCCTGTCAGAATAACTATAATATCATCAACAATTCAACAAACAAGTATTGGCAAGGATGTGAAAAAAGGGGAACCCTCGGGCACTACTGGTGGGGTACAGCCACTATGGAAAACAGTATAAAGATTCCTCAAAAAATTAAAAATATAACTACCTTGTGACTTACCAATTCCACTTCTGGATATTTACCTGAAGAAATCCAAAATACTAATTCCAAAACATATTCATCCATATATTCACTGTAGCACTATTTACAATAGACAAGACACGGAAGCAACCTAAGTGTCCATCAATAGAAGATTAAATAAACAAATATATACAATGTATCACTTGGCCATTACAAAAAAAAAAAAAAAAAAAAGAATGGTATCTTAACACTTGCAACAACATAGATGGACCTAGATGTTATTATGCTAAGTGAAATAAGTCAAACAGACAAGACGAGTACCATATGATTTCACTTATATGTGGAAACTAGAGAATGAAATAGACAAACAGAAGAGAAATAGATTCATAAATACAGAGAACAAATTGATGGCTGCCAGATGGGAGAGGGGTTGGTGGACTGGGTGAAAAAGGTGAAAGGATTAAGAATTACAAATTGGTAGTTACAAAACAGTCACAAGGATATAAAGTACAGCACAGGGGATACAGTCAATAATATTGTAATAACTATGTGTGATACCAGGTGGGTACTAGACTCATCAGGGGGATCACTTTGTAAATTATATAAATGTCTAACCACTATGCTATACACTTGAAACTAATATATTATTAAATGTCAACTGTAAGTGAAAAATTAAAATTAAACAAAAACCATTATTAATTTTGTCACGTTCATCTGTGAAAGAAACAAAGGGGCTGCAAGGATTTTCCTATTCCTCGGATTTTAGTGTTTGTTTGTTTGTTTGTTTGATGTGGGTAGTTCCCTGGCTGGGAATCGAACCCAGGCCTCAGCATTGACAGCGCTGAAGCCTAGCCACTACACCACCAGGGAACTCCCAGATTTTAGTTTTTTAAGTAAAGCCCTCGCCAATTAAAATACACAAGGCTAGGTTTCCAGTGGACAATTTATCTATTTTTAATGTGAATCAAAAAATAAGAAAATCCATACTACAAGGTATTCTATTAACAATAATGACTGAATACAAAATTGAATTATTATGATCACATATTTAAAAGTTTGATGATTAAGACAGACAATTCAGGTAAACTTTCCTTCTTACAGAAGTTCGACCAGATTTTAAATGACATGACAGTCCCAGGAAACATGTCTGTGTTCCTCCTTGCTGCCCCTACTCATAAGACATCTGTCCTTAGATCTGAGACACTGATAAAGTGCACCAGCATCACCCATGCTTCTAAGCAAGGGGCCCTCTTCTCTCAGCTCTGAAGGATGGAAACAGAGAACACAGCACAACTCTCAGGCAGAGTGAGGCCTTCCAGAAGACCACAGGGAATGGTCTCCCCTAGAAGGATGGTTGCAACTATGGGTGGGCAAGGCGAGTTCAGAACTGGGAGCCCTGGCTCAATGGCCTTTTATCCTCAAAGATACCTGTCAGGTAACAGTATTTCTGAAAGAAGCCTTCAGGACACAAGTAGTGACAAACTGCAAGTCCAGACCCAGTAAAATCCTCTTACCTTCTAGTAGCTAGAGAAAGCAGATGTTTTATAAGTTACAAAAAAATTTTTATTTAAAAAAAAAATTGCCTCGAAAGCATAGATTATATCAAGCTAAATAAAACAGAGTCATTTTCAGATAATACACTTCTTTTAAACATCTTTGTAATATGGAAGGCTGAGAACTCAATTCCATCACTGACTGAGTTACAGGCAAGTGGACATCTCATCACTACGGTATATGCATGAAATGCACACCCCAGGCACACGGAAGACACCTTGGAATCACGCCCTGTGCCATCAATACTCCAGGTCAAGGGACAGGAAGGGCTTGATAATGTACCAATAATGTGTGTCTGCACTGAAAGCAGGAGGGGATCCAATACAAGGCCTACCTGTGCCCTCTGAGTACTTGAGACCACCCCAAGCCATGGGTCCTCCAAGGGGCACAGGGCACTGAAGGCCCTGCAAAGAACCAAATGGATAGCACTCCAGATGGGTGGGAAGATGTGAAGCATGTACACAGGGAAATTAAGTGTGGCCACACAGAATGGGACAGAAGAGCCAGAAGAGGCAGACCATGCCCGGCCACCATCAGGGTGATAGTGAAATAAGAAAGCAAAGACCAATGAAAGAAGAATGCACAGCAGGAAAGATGTGTGGGTGTGGGACTTGATATCACGTTTAAAAAAAAAAAAAAAGGCAAAAACAAAGCCACTCTGCTGAATAATTGGAGTGGAATGTAACAAGATGGAAGAAGGTCCCCCTTCTGGGGATCTACCCAAAAAACCTGAAAACCTTTGTCCGCGAAGACTTATATACCCCAATGTTCATCACAGCGCTGTTCACAGTGGCCAAAACATGGAAACAACCAAAGTGCCCTGCGACAGCTGACTGGATAAAGAAGCTGTGGTACATATGCACAATGGAATATTACTCAGCTGTAAGAAAAGATGAAATATTGCCATTTGCAACAAAATGGATGGACCTGGAGATCATCATGCTTAGTGAAATAAGCCAGACAGAAAAAACAAAGAACTGTATGACTTCACTCATATGCGGAATATAAAACTGAAAGCAAAGAAAAAAGAAATGAACAAACAAATAACCCATGGACACA